>KE504808.1:761670-779448 GCA_000441515.1 Elaeis oleifera | reverse complement strand
TATATTAATTTATTATCTTACAGTGATTTATTATATAATAAATAATGTATTTATTGTAGATTACTATTTTAAAATAACATATATTTTGATTACATTTTTCTAATATATTATATATTATTCAATTTTATTTGTATAATTTAGCTTTTTATTATTATATTAAGTATCATGTTAATTTTATTTTCATTATTTTTAGATTTTGTAGCTCATTACATTATTAACATAATATGATCGACTATTTACTATCCTCATAATATACTATTAATTGCAATATTATTTTTTACAAGATATATGATTATTTATTTATTATCATCATGATAATATTAATATCACCATTTATTGATATAATGATATAATGTTACACTATTCATTTAAAGTTATAGTAAAAGATTTAAACATTTTTATGATATTGATATTGATATTATTATATTGATAATATTATTTGTAGATCTCCATATATTGACATCACCAATTGATATGGAAGATAGGAAGAAGGCTCGGATATGATCCCACGCCCATCGTGTTTGGCACCAATAGCCCGAATTAACTGAAAGAATAATTTGTGGGGATGCTTTGGATCCCAACCGCGTGCTTAAATCCACTGTAAATTTACATGTGATTTGTTCCGCACCAACTAGATTTCGGGTCAAAACATTCAACAATCTCTACGTTATAAGGGCATTTTGGGGTAAAATGCATCTTTACTTGGGGCACCCACTCAAGCTTAGCTCGTCATGACTACAAGAAAGATAAAAAAATGACATGATCTGAATTGTTAGGTCTGGCACTTAAATGAAACGGGTCTTTGATTTTGATTGGTTTTAAAGCTAAGATTAATTTAAACATTCAAACTTGGTTTAAATAAATGGACTTCAACAAGCTAAATATCAAACCCAGCCTGAGCTCCACTTTTCTGCACGAATGCTGGACCTTGGTCCTAAAAAATAAAATAAGCTATGAACTTGATCAAGTCAGCTTGAGCAAGCCTGTTACTAAGTTGAGCATAAATTGTTCATGAATGGCTTGGCTCAGTGGTGATCCTGGGTTCTTTCTATTACCCCTTCTTTTAAGACAGATGAAGTATAGCGACCAAAAACACTGAAGTGCATTTATCATCTGCCATAAGTCTTTTTTTCAAGAAAGAGGAAACTCATCACAGCTATACATCTTGTTCCTGCAAGCCATGTACCAGATGCTAGTGTCATTAAAGAAAAGATTTTGTTCTTTCTAGGGCAAAAATGAGAAGGCATAATAAACATGTAAATATCCTGTGATAACTTTTTTTTTTAAAAAAGAGCCCTGTCAGGGATTGTTAGATGACAGTAAAAATCCATCACTGAATCAATTACATTGCATAGCAAGCAGAGAATTCCCCAATCCCCACGGATGGGATTAAAAAGCCCCGGGCACAGGCAAAGTCTGGGGATGCAAATTAATTCTCTGATCTTTGAGCCATGATAGGGCAGTTCTTAGAAAAGCAAATTGACTTACATTCAACCACAAGTTTGAGCAAGTTAACCATTTCATACTACCTCATGAAATTCAACCACCAATTATTTACCCTGAAGCAGAAAAATACTTAAAACAGACTTGATGATCAAACTGTATCAGATGAAGGGAACAGCTTCTCTAGCATGTTATTTGAAAGAATCTTGTTGGGATCCAGTTCTCTACGTGCTTTGTTATAGGCATCAACTGGAAAGCGCCTCCTCAATCTTTCTTGGAGTGCAGCAAGCTCGTCCTTATCCTTTGGAACCTGCAGATAAAGACCTGTTAGTGCTAGAGCTAAAAGAACTTTTAAGGGGTCAGCTAACTGGGAAAGCCCCTTAATTTTTTTTCTTTCTTACGTGATCATGTCTCCACTTCTCTTTATAAAATAAATAAGTAGTCCAATGCAACCTCTAATTCCAGCCAGGATGGGAAAATAGTTGAATCTTCCAGGGCCAAGAAAAAAGTACTTTGCAAGGTCTCTCTCTCTCTCTGCATGTGTGTGCGCACGCGCGCAGAGAGAGAGAGAGATAGGGGTAGGCTACAATGTACTTGTATTTGGCCACAAATGCTTCCCAGTGAAAATCAATCATGGACCTCTGAAAATGAAAATCAACGCTATTGATCATGATCAATGGCACATAAACTATCTAGAGATAAAATTATTATTTGGAGGTCTCTTTGCTCTGCGTCAAGTGAGCACAACCATTGATCTTCATCTAAATATTTAAAACATATGCAAATCATATCTCAGTTGATTTGCATACTTGTAGATTGTAAGTCAAATGAAAGCATAACATCATACCATTAAATCATTATTTCCATTGATTCCATGCATGGGTAAAAGATCTGAAAAATGTGTATAGAAGGGATGGCTAAAAAGTGAGAAGAATACTCCCGTGTATTGCACTAGATGGGTTATTGCATGGGGATAGTTTGTCATTTCATAAGTGCAATCAATGGGTTACAAAGTGACACAATCAATGCAGAAAAGTGCACTGATTACATCTGCCAAATGACAAAAACGCTGAATGCATGCGCAACAATCTAGTGCAATGCATAGAGATACTTTTATCATGTACAAGTAGTTATTCGTTGGGAACTAATTAGCTATACATACCGAGCTGGTAGTTAGCTATTCCTTGGGAACTAATTAGCCATACAAACATATATATGCACTTTGCTCTAGAAAATGGGCATCCAAATCGAAAATCCATGCTGTTGATCATGATTATGCCACTGAAATGCCTAGAACTAAAAAATCATACGTTTTGTTGGTCTCTAAACTATGCAACATATAAGCACAAGAACACATGGTTTTCATTATACTAGTTTACCAGAATACATGATAAAGCATCTATATTGAGAGTCGGATCATAATCTATACATGTTAAAATATATGCAAATTGAAAATCAATTGATTTTGATGCTTATATCATAACAAAACAAGGTCTAATACCGTGTTTAACCGTGCATTTTGTTTCCATCGGATGCATAGTTTACAAAACATTAAAATATTCAGCTTCTGGTTTTTAAATATTTTTAGTGGAGAGATCATCATCGACAGTGTAGATTTTCAATTTGGATGTCCCACTATTGATTTTAGAGTTGAGAGAAGTTGATGTGCTCTCTCTGTCCTAAATTTGATTCCTACTCCTATATGTGAATTTCCAAAATTTTAATCTGCCCGATACGGTAATCGATAATAATTAATTAAAATACTCGAAATGATTGGTTTTGATTATGATTAATAATTTCCAAAAATATCTAATATCTAGAATTTCATATTCTGATCAGTCATATACAGAAATGGATTATAATCAATTAAAATTTCATGGAATGTTTATGATTCTGAATATTTTCAAAATATTAGCTGGCAGTTGGGATATTTTCTGTATTTTTAGAATGAGAGAGTGTTATGTTGGACTGAAAAATTGACAGATGAAATTTAGGACGAAAAGTCCTAGACTTCAAAACTGTACCTTTAATTTAGTAGAGGTATACTGAAGATCGCCTGAAAGAATGATGTGGGACAGTCACTAAGACCATAGGTAAAGAAGCACATTTTAGTAAATTGTCACTGTGACACCAGAATCTCATATGGCAATAGTGCCCAAAAGAAGTTAGTATCTGCTTTGAAGGAGATCATCATTTACCCCCAAAAAAGATCCTCCTCCAATTTTTAGAATCGAGAAATTTACTAAAAGCTGGTAGAATTCAGACATGAATTAATTTGAGAGAACTTATTCACAGCACTATTGCACGACATAACTATCCACAACCTAGCTGCATAACCACCCTAAAAAGCCGCATCTTACCAAAAGGAATAGAACAGCAAAAGAGCTAATCCTTACACCTGCCGTTTTGGCAGCATCAACACTCATAAACCAGAGCATATCCGGAAACAAATTTTTATACTCTTACATTGCACTGATGAAACCATCATATCACAGTGAAAAAATCCACTAATACACCAAAAATGGAAGTAATGATAGCAATTGGTGCATTAGTTTCAGAAGATGAGTCACCAAGCATCCAGATCCTGAATTATGTGGCTTGCTATAATTGTAAAATCTAATTTGCCCTTTCAAGATATACAAACACAAGTGCCTAATATACAATGAACATAACTTGGTAAAGTCTACTACTTTTGTACATTATGAATGCTAGCCTGTTTCTCTCCATAAAAGAGGAAGAGCCAGGATATTACATTGCCCTTGTGAATATACTGAGGTAACATAGGTGCAAACGTACATACTTTACAGGGTTGTATGGACCCAGTTACTGTACCTATATTATGTGTAAAATGTAACCAGCTTTCAAATAGGTTGAGGTGGATTGAGCACAGGATAACAATATCCATGAAATCTCCAGACAGGAGTCTCTCTAATCCTTACCATGCCCTCCACCTTCTCTCCACAGACAAATGTCAGTTAAATGTCATATTTTCCACCATGAGATGACACAGAGACTTGGAAATCAACTACCCATGTAACCCCTAAATCTTTGATGCATCTCAACTTCTCAGTCTTAGATACGCAAATATTAAATTTTTACGTTAATACTATAACAAAGAGATTGAGACTATATCCAATCACTTAACGTACCTCAATTTTAGCCCAATGTTCATAAGCAGAATATTCATCCCACAGTCTAGTTTGTGTCAGATGTCTGTAACTGAAGAATTCTTCTGTTATCTCCTTCCTCTGACGAGCATCCATTGTAGGCAGGTACATGATTATACCAACCTACGAAACAGAGAGATGAGGAGCTGAAAGTCAATTTGAAAGGCAATAGTATGATATATTCAGCCAAAAGAAGTGCAATTCCTATTGCTTCGGAAGGCTGTATTTAGTTAGTGAAGGTCGCAAGCCATGCCATACAACAAAACAACCACTCCGATGAAACAGCATCTAGAGTTGTTTGTACTAGAAAGGGAAAGAAATTGTAAAGACAGAAAATAATTGCTCAGTGAAAACGATAACATTAAAGTACCCTTGCCTCTTACAAGAGGCAACAGGCATCAGACATAATGGTGACACATGGAAACTACATATGCAGAAGAATTAAATAGGGCTCCACATTGGAAATATCAATACCAAACTTTCTAGACACATGCAGATCGCTAAGAAAAGCTTTACTAAATCTACCAGACTGGGATATTTTCGAGAACTTCACATTTCACATATGATGACATAAACAATGAAGTTTCGATTCATTCAGATTTCCACCCTGTAGATCTAGAGGTGAAGAGTTCAAAGAAAAGTACCTAAAAAAGGAAATCTACAAAACATGGAACCAAATGATGTGGCTTGATGCTGTGAAATTAGTATAAGAGAATTATAGTTACCCATGAAAATATATCATCCTGCCCAGAGCTTGATGCTGGGCTCATAAGGCTCTTGCTGCGAGCCGTCCAACGCTGCTCAATAGGAGCTGGTGCTGGTATCTTTTCACTCTGTATGAGCTGCATCAACTCTTCTATGTAGTCCAAGTCCTTCATGCTGGGCTTTGGGAGGGTCCCTGCTGGGAAACATATCTCACTGACCCACTGCTGCCCACCACAATCAAAACCCAATATTCATCACTCCAACCTATACGATATCCCTCTGACTTCCTCCAGTATTCAGCTTCTGCTTGGTTGATTTTTATGACATGGTCTTGGTTGAGGGGATCAAGGGCAAGAAGTTTGTCCCTCAACTCTGTGAACGAAAGTTGATCTATATCTGATTCATCCTTACCAACTTCAACCCTGCAATCATCTACAAACTAGCAGTCACAAATGATTCAAAAATTTATTTGTTTATCATAGATTGGACTAACCATAGAAATTCAAGAACTGGTGACGTAAAATGACCTTTCTAGACATTGTAAGAATCATATTAATCATTTTCCTCAAAGCATCAGTTGGTCAACAGCCTTGGTAGGTCAACATGGCGGTTGATTAGCAAGTGTAACAGCATAACCCACAACAGGTTTACCTGTATTTCTCGAGTGAATCACGGTAAAGATCACGAACATGTTGCAATGCTTCATCCTTCCCATATTTTGATTTGAACTTTGGAGTTTTCCATTTTGACAGAGGATTGCATTGCACAACTACAACTGTGTCAGTATAGGGAATCCATAGATATTTCACATGCTTGTTATCAGCCAGCCATTTCCTGCAATCAGGGAGTATAGCAGCAACTCCTAGTGATTACATACCATCAAGTTTTGTTCAGGTTAAAGAACACCAGGAATACCAAAACTGTACTGCAAAGTATAACAAGATTCTATGTTAAATAATAAATTGTACTTGTGATTTTTCTTGATCTCATTGACATTAGAAACAAATGTATGCTCCACAAGCTCATGTCTCTCCACACATTGAAGAGTGACCTCTGCAACCACACCAAGGCCCCTAGACCACAGCGAGCCAGATAAAAGAGATCAGGATCTTTCTCTCTTGACACCTCAATTGTTCCTTTGGCAGGAGTCACCAGTTTCATGCTGATGACTTGCTCATCAATGGGAGGCAGTCGTGCACCAGTACCATGGGCGCCAACCTGGCGATTATGCATGTGAATACTAACAAGATCTTTCTGATGATCTAAACCAGGAAGCCAGAAAGACAATAGGATATTTATAGAACACTACTTATAAAGTATTGCACTGTCATCAGCATAACAGTAAGACAAAAGAATATTACAGTAACTTGAGTCCTTTTCTGAATCATCAGTCATATGCCATAATGCCACACTTATAAGATTAGTGCAGTTTGTCCTTCCTCCTTTCCTTCTCTTTTATTTTTCCCCCTTGCTCCTCCCCTTTGATATCCTTTTTTCTCCTTTCATTTCCTCAGTTCTTCTTCTGCTCCCATAGGTAGAATCCTAGACCAACAATTTTCGGAAATGCATGTGTTCTATTTACTTACCATTAATTTATTGTTTTATGTCTATGCCCCAGTTTCTATCAGCACAATTTTGATCTTTATCTCATTTGATATGTTGATAATAAGTGAGTTGTTTTTGCTGCATGGTTTTCTTCATTGTCAACTATGACATTTTTTCCTTTTTTTTGACATCAGATATATTAACTAGGCAATAGACTAATTGCTGATTTTTCAAAATGAGGTTTAGTATCTTGATCATGAATTGGTACTTATGTGACTATATGTCTGTGATCTCCATATGCATACCCATGTGCATTTTAAATTAAAAAATCCAAAGTTTAATGGCTGTTACATTGTTCTCAAAGTTGATAAGATCATAAGAGAATGCGACATGCTTATGAGAACAATGACTGGCATGGTTTAGTATCTTGATCACAAACTGGTTTTTGTCTGTCTCTGTTCTCCATTTGCATACCTATATGCTTTTGAAATGAAAAAATCTAACATAAGTTCCTTATGTTTAATGATTGTTAAATTGTTCTCAAAGTTGATAAGAAAACAAAAGAATGTGGCATGTTAATGTAGTTTGTGCAACATCAATGACTTGGAAAAAGCATAATAGATTGCAACCAGATTTCGCAAATTTCTTTATCAAGTCACTTGTAGTCCTAAATTTTTGTTGATGCATGATTTCCAAGAAGTCTTTTTTTTTTTTTTTGTTGAATCCAGACATCACAGAATGTGAGAGATAATCAAGGCTTGTTTTGCTCTAACTGAAGTAAGATTTTTTTCTGTACTTCTAATTATACAAGCAAGCACCAATACTGTGGAAACATTAGATAAATCCATTAATAGGGGCCAATTGTCCAAGAATCACAATTACGATTGACAATTACAATAGGAATAAGTGATAACCTACCTCTTTCTTCAATTATACAGAAAACATCTTAAAGATATGCAAAGTGGCAAAACTCAAATGTTTTCCGTTTGATCACTCAGAAATATGAAGCTTCACCAAAAAAGGAAGAATATGCAATAGAGAAAGTTATGGCATCTTGAGCATATCAACAGAAGGCGATAGCTGCATCACAAAACAAGTAGCGCTAGCAAATTGGCTCACCAAGAGGGTCGTCTCATTGGCTGCATAAGCACCTATTTGCCTGGATTAATCCGGCTGTCCGGACAAACAGTTTTTTCTCCCTTCCCCCTTACATGTTTTAAAGGACCTGTGATGGCATGTATTCACTTGTATATCATTTGTATGTTTGCGAGATCTTGGATACTTATATAAAGTTAAGAAACCTAGATAACATCTTCCGGATAGACTTTTGGGAGCGGTCATTGAAAATAGTGTCAAAGCAGACCCAACCATGGCCCACGTGGACTAGGAGACATACGTCCGGAGCCCTTTTGGTGATAAGTACAATCGATCATGGTGTTTGTGATTGGATCTAATTGGATTTGAATTTGACATGTTTTAGGCCCTTAGCCAGGCGATGATGCCAGGACTTAAACAAGGGAACTATGTGAGACCCATGCAAGCACGACATTTAGCCCCATATAAGTTGTGTACTAGGGACATCCTGAGTACTTATATTTGGCCAAGGCATCCAAATAATACCTTCAAGCCTACCCTTTTAGTGTAATTGTACAAGGTCTTGAGTTATTACAATGTTAGTTCTTTTGCTTCAAGCCAATACCAACTTTGTATACCCATAAACCAATCAATGATCAAAGACAGAGCTAATTTAAGGCACCTTTTTTTCGAAAATGGCAGATCCAAATCATCCATTCAAAGAAATTAACATCAAGTTAGTAAATGTTTATCATAAACATTCATAAAATGGTTTGGTCAACCTGAACTAGCAATAGAGTAAACCTTCTCCCAGATGAAAAGCTACCTTTCTCTCCTTATTGAAGATAATTGGATAATACAATATCAGAAAGTTAAAAGTGGAAAATAGAACTTAAAGTATAGTCCAAGTAACCATTTTTTGTGATTCCAAGGAAGGAAAAACACCACACATACACACAAAAAAAAAAAACTATTTATCCAATTTATCTGCAGACTAACGCACTTCAACTTAGTAAAATTACTAACTAAAGATTCATAGAATAGGTCAGTCAACCTGAATCAGCATTTAACGATATAATAACAACTTCTCCGAGAAAAAGACAACTTTCGACTACCCCACTGAAGGTAATATACCTAAAAGTTAAAAATGTACGTTTTGAACGAAATCAACAATCCAACATGACTTTTTTCCTTTTTTTTTTTTTTTTTGCAAAAAAAGCATGCAAAAAGATAGAAAGGGACCTGCACGATGCCTCCGATTTGCTGCTCCCGAATAGACGCGAAGTTCTGGAGGGTGAGCCCGTGCTCCTTGAGCGCGTCCACGAGCTGGGAAACCCTGATCCCGGCCTGCACCCGGACCGTCTTGGCCTGCCGGTCCACCTGTAGGACCTTATCCATGAGGGCAAGATTCACCATCCCGGCCCTCGTGAGGCCAATCCCGTTGGGGGACAGCCCGGACCCGACCGGGCGGATCCGCTGGCGCTTATTGTGGGCATCTTGGATGGCGGCCTCGAGCTCGGATAGGGACTCCGGCTGGAGGAAGACACGAGTGTGGACCTCGTGGGTGCCGCTCCAGTTGGAGACGGTATGGAGATCATCAGGGAGCGGGGCGTAGCGGAATATCTGAGCCTTCTTATGCTTGGCATCGGGGGCAGGGGAAGGAATAATAGGTGGCAACGCCGCAGCCGAGGAGGAGAACGAAGTAGCCAGCGTACTTCCGGAGCTCAGCATCAGAGGCACCGCCGGAGGAGGAGGAGGAGGAGAGGGGGCGGAGAAGGTCGGAGGTAGGGCTAGGGTTTAGCGTTCGGGCGGAATGGAGGGACGAGCGGAGGAGTCGGGCGGATCGGCCCAGCGAGAGCGGCCGCAGCATCCTGCTGACCTTTGTAAAGTTTCCGACGGGACCGTTGGGGTTCGATTTTGGAACGGATGGAGTGTGATATATATACATTCCAACTACTTCTTCCCCTTTTTATGGTTGGCTATTACTCCCTACATGAGACAGGCATATTTGATGTTGTTGTTTTCTGAGAAATTAAACTATTGATCAAACGAGTTGTTGGTGTGCCATGGCCAGCAAACTGATCAAGAAATTTGGTTCAATTAAAAATAAGGGAAACTTCCAATAAAATTGATTACAATAGAAAAAAAAATAATTCGATTTTTTTAGTTCATAAATGTTTCTATAGAGAACTTGATACAAATATAGGCTACTCATGTCGAGAGATTGGTGATGTCTACATCAAACTTGATCTTGTTTGTTTATACTTATAACCACAAGAAAATTACTTACAACAAGGATGGCATTTATGTGATATTTTAAGGTACAGTCGATTTTCAAAACTATCCTGACATTCTCGTGTTTTATTTAATTCTAGAGGGTGTTTGGTTCGTAATCGAAATCGGAATGAAAATGAAAATCGAAATGGCTTGGAATCGGAATTAGAATGGCCAAATCTTTCGAAGCGTTTGGTTTGTGATCAGAATCAGAATCGGAATCAGAATCGAAATCGAAATTGAAATGAAAATTTGAATCCATAGAGGAGAGTGGGGATTGAGTTCTATATAGATTGAGCCATTCCCATTCCATCCTAGAATCGGAATCGGAATCGGAATGAAACTCCTCTCAATCAAACGGTTGGAATGAAAATCATCCATTTCGATTTTGATTTCGGACCCCCACTCTCTCTAACCAAATATCCTCTTAATTGATTTTTGGAACTAACTCAACAACCACATGCTTGAGATCGATTCTCGTGTACCTACTGTTGGTACTTAGAACTGTTTCTATCACCTACGTACATGCTTCACCGGCTGGTCACAAGATGAATAAATGGAGAATATGGTTGGGCCAATACCATTCCTATTTTATAACAAGATTCTGACCATCATTTGCCACGTGGCCATAAATTAAAATTTAGGATAATGGTTACATGTTGAGCTAACCATGATCATGTGTATTGATGAATAAATCGTGTGTTTCCTGCTGATAATAGATTTTGTGGGTGTTTGTTGGAATTCTAGCCGGCCGGCATTTTTCAGAGGAAAGTTCTTCTACCAAACAAAAAAAGTTTAAAGACAATGTATTAGAAAATTTATAGGAGATGCCAAGAGGCTTGACATGCATATTATTGTTCCTAAGGTCGGACAGTCAAAGTGAAGGTGACCAAGATACTGCTGCTGCTAGACCTTCACCCAAGAACCTGCAAAAAGTCCTCATCGGAGTATTCTTCGATGAAGACCTTCCGATGCTCAAGTCAGGAGATGGAGAACAATGAGAAGAAGAGAGTGAGAGTGGAGAACTTACTTTAAGGATCTCTGTGCCCTTTATTCATAGAGGAGGAGTTAGAGTCGTATATGTCTCGGAGTCTCGATTGCTTTCCGAATTTGTATATAGATTGGTTTGAAGAGAGTTCTTCCTTTGGAGAAGGTTCGATCGTGAAAGAATTCTACTCTATTTGGACTTTTCCGATTTGACAGAGAGACATGTTCTATCAATGTTGGAAGACCGTAGCTCGGCCTTAGATGACCTCAGATAGTTCGTCCGGACCCAAGATGAGGTCCTCGGCTCATATCTAGCAACCTTTGGGTCTTTTGTAGATACGTGGTCCGATTAGATTCATCATCCGTAGTTTGGGCGGTGTTGAGGATGCATCTGGCCGAGGTCGAGGTGGAGATCTATAATAGATGCCCTCCATTCTCAAGCCCAACCTTGAATAGGATCAATTGAAGAGAATATCAGTCCGAGGTCGAGGCTAATTTTATCGAGCTATTTTCAATCAATACACATCAAAGATCGGCTCTGTATGGTGAATCATCTTCATATCTAGGCCGTCGGATCTCTGGATCTACAAGAGCTCTGTTCTGATCAATTGCGGATTGCCACCTAGCACACATCAATGGGAAAGGTGATTTGTTAGTAGATTGGAGCCGTCTGAGCTCCTATAAATAGGCGCTGGTACAATTTTACTTTTATTATTTCCATTATTTGAGAGAGGAGGAAGCTCTGATATTTTTGTCTCCTGGTGACTCTGCTCGGTCGAAGTCGAGCTGCGATTGATCTCCATCTTAGTCCCTTGTTTGCTCAGCCGCATCACTCCATAGGTCAGTTTCTTGTCCTTTGAACATGAATGTATCAAGTTCGTCCTCTTCCATCTGAACTTCAGGTGATGACCCAAGAAATGTGGACGTTGGGTCCGATGTAGCTTCTTCTTCGGGTAGACCTGGAGTAAGCGAGGTGCCTGATTTTGGTCCATTCCATATAAGCTCTGTCCTCATCCCAGAGGACTTAGAGGTCTTTATACTAAAATACCAAATTCTGAGTGAATTCAAGCTGGAGGTCGTCATTCTCAGAGAGCGCATAGCTCTTCCACATCAAGGTCAAGTCTTTATGAGAAATCTCTAAAGGCCGGCCTTAGATTACCTTTTCACTATTTGGTCATAGAATTACTTAACACAGACCGAGTAAGCCCTTGTAGTATAGCGCCGAACTCATGGCGTCAGATTGTAACTTTCTTAGTCCACTATCTTCTCCTCGGAGTCGAACCGACTTTCTACCTCTTCAGGACTTATTTAACATTGAAGGAGCATCCTAAGGAGGTTCGATGGTGGTATGCCTCTTCTCGGAAGGGGCGGCGCCTTTTTCGGGGTGCTCTTTCTTCAGTGGATAACTGGAAGGAGCAATTTTTTTTATCTCGATCGAGCAATCCTGGGATTTCAATATGTCGTGGGGTCGACCTCAAAGGTCGGTAGTCAGACCTCCTATCCTTTCAAATGTCAAGGAGGAGTCATTGGTGCAGATCTTCAGTCACAACACATGTTTGTGTGAGAAGAGGTGGGTGGTTGTGACTGAAATTGAAGATATTAGGAGCATGTAAAATGAGGATGACAGTCGGGTCTAGGAGTGGCAAAATGTGACCCAACCCATCAACTTGACCCATGTTCGACACACCATAAACAAGAGGTTTGGTTGAATGGATTCAGACAATAAATGGATCGATCCATTTAACCGGTTTGTTATTCGGATCGAATTTGAGTTTTAACATTTTCATCTATTTAACCAATTAAACTCATTTATTATATAGGTCAGGTAGGATTGGGTCGGATACCTATTTTATACCTATTTAAACCTATTATCTTTAAACGATGCCCCTTTCATGGTTTGACCACTAGTCCATTGCGAGCTTGCGGCTGTTTAATTTAAACCCTTTTCATTTCACCCACATAGTCCATGGTCTTGAGGAGAGGGGGGCATAAAGTCTAGGGCTCCAAATCACCCTTTTCAATATTTCCTATCTGCGTTCCTCTTCTGATTTAAGAGGGCCCTTTCCACCATCCCCAACCCTCTAAATCTTTTACCCTCTATTTGGTACGAAGGATGGATGAGGGAGAGGATCGATGAAAAAGATGTTTGGTGAAACATAAAAAAATAGATGAATTATTCCCACCTCTATTTCATATAAAGGAATGAAGAGAGGATGGATGAAATTTATACAATATTTTTACTAAATTATTTTTTGATAAATTATTATTATTAATTTATAATACTTATTATACTGGAGAAGAAAGTAATTTATAAATTTATAATCTTTCTAATTTATAATTATATAAAAAATATATAAATATTTAATTTAATTTAATTAAATAAATAATATATAAATTAATTATTAAAGACTTAATTTATTTATATTAATTATATAAATAAATAATTACTTTATAATTTAATTTAATGATTAATTATATTTTATAGTAATTAATTAAAATAATAAATATAATAGAGGAATAGAAGATAATATTAATTGTAAAATTATGTGCTCAAATTAAAATAATTAGTAATAAATTTAATAGTGCAGCATTAATAGTACAGATAAAATAAAATATATATAAATAATATGAATGAAAAAGAAAGAGGTATTATAGTTTTGTCAAAAAATTAGGGAGAGGCAATTTTGTCAGTAGAAATCCACTCCTCACGTGCTTTATTCATCTTTTCTACCTCCTTCTAATTTAGGAGGATGCAAATAGATAGGCCAAGATGGATGGACAATCTATTCTTTCATTCGTCATCTCTAATTATTTTTGAACCAAATGATAGATGGAGACTATTCATCTTTCCAACCACATCCATCCTTCCTTTCATAACTCCAATAACCAAGGTTATTATGGTCGCCTTATCATCCTTCGAATTGCACTCTGATTATCATAATGCAGGATGAATTTCTCTTACCTTAGACTAACTTCCTCAAAAATTCTTCATCCGCAACAACTCCTTGCTGACTTTTGTCACTACAATATACTCTATCTCTAAAGTTGATAAGATAACATTATTCTACATTCTAGATTGCCATGAGATAGCTCCCCCTAAAAAGGTCATCAAGTATCCCGATGTAGATTTTTCAGAATCAACATCATTTGTCATATCTGCATCTGTATATCTATCCAATACAAGTTATCAGTACCAAAATATAGACATACTTTAGAAGTGCCTTTAAGATACCTGAGAATTCACTCTATTACATTCAATGCTCCTCAGGATTAGAGAAAATCGACTGACAACACCAACAACATGAGCAATATCCAACCTAGTACACTCCATGGCATATTTCAAATTGTCAACTATGGATGCATAAGGGATCTTTTGCATCTCCTCCTTCTCTTCCTCACTAGCAGGACACTGTTTGGAGCTTAAGCTGAAGTGACCTATAAGTGGAGAGCTAACTGATTTGGAGTTGCTCATCTAGAAACTTTCTATTACTTCTCTATGTATCTCTCCTGAGATAGCCATAGTTTCTTATTCTTTCTATCACGAGCAATCCTAATACCAAGTATCTGCTTCACTGATCTCAAGTTTTTTATAGCAAAGTACTTACTTAATTCAGTCTTCAAGCTCTGAATCCTCTTAGCATCATGACCAACAATTAGCATGTCATCAATATATAACAGAAGAATAATAAAATCATCATCATCGAACCTCTTTACAAATATATAATGGTCAGAAGTGGTTCTGTTGTACTCATGATCTACTATAAAAGAATCAGATTTATTGTACCACTATCGATAAGCTTGTTTCAAATCGTACAAGCTCTTCTTCAGTCTGCATACCAGGTTCTCTTTGCTGTAGCTATGAACCCTCTAGCTACTCCATATAAATTTTATCTTCAAGATCACCATGAAGAAATGTTATCTTCACATCAAGCTACTCAATCTTCAAATTCAGACTGACTACCAAACTAAGAACAACTTAGATCGAAGATGTTTTGACCACGAGTGAAAAAATCTTCTCAAAATCAATATCCTTCTTCTGACTGAAGCCTTTTACAATCAGTCTCGCTTTATACCTCGGTGATAAGCTGTGTTATTCTACTTGAGTTTGAACACTGATTTATTCTTAAGTGCTCTCTTTCCCTTGGATAGCCTCACCAAATCAAAATAGTGGTTCTTATGTAGTGATTTCATCTCTTCTTGAATGGCTTCAAACCATTTTTCTTTCTGTGCATGTGACATAGCCTCCTAAAAATATTTGGGCTCTCCCCATTAGTCACCATCAATACTGATGTGGAGGTTATCTTTAAAAGTCTAATATTTTCTAGTAGATCTTCTCAATTATTATTCTACTATTTGCTGTGTAAGAGCTTGCTCACCATGCTCATCTGATACACTATCACCATATATAGACTCGTCATTCATCACATCACCATCCTCTATAGTCTGTCCATTATCAACATCTGCTCTGGCTTAAGACACAGGAGATGGATGAATAATAACTCTAGTAGACTTTGACTTATCTGCTTTCTTCATATCCTTAATGGTCTGATCCTCAAAGAATACTGTATTTCAACTTCTGATCAGCTTCTTCTCTACTAGATCTCATAGTCTGTATCCAAAATGGTTATGTCCATACCCAAGAAAAATGTACTCCTTTGACTTGCTATTAAGCTTTGATCGCTTATCTTTTGGAATATGAACAAAGGTCCTGCATCCAAATATTCTGAGATGGTCATAAGAAACTGATTGTCCTATCTATATCTTTTTGAAAAATTACCATTAAGGGTAATAAAAAAAGAGATTAATCAAATTAATTGTAGTCCTCATAGCTTTACCCCAGAAGGAGCTAGGCAACTTCAAATGAGAAAGCATGCACCAAACTCTTTAAACAATGGTGCGGTTCCTCCTCTCTACTACTCCATTCTACTGAGGTATCTTAGGGATAGTCTTCTCTAATCTAATACTATACTATCTGCAGTATTTCTCAAACCAACCTCGATATTCACCACTATTATTTACTTGGATGCATCTCAATTTTCTTCTCTTCTCCCTTTCAACACTAGCATAGAATTTTTAAAGATATTGAACATATGGTCATTAGATCTTAAAGCAAAAATCTATAATTTTTGAGAATGATCATCAATAAAAATAACAAAATACAGTGCATCACCAAGTATCTTTATGATCATAGAGTATATATCAGTGTAAATTAAATCTAACACATATGATCTCTTATGTGAGGAGAGCTTACGAAATGAAATCTTATACTACTTACTATATAAATAATGAGTGCAACGTCTCAAGTATATATCTTTTAAAAGAAGTAGATTATGTCTAGATAGAGCATCAAGTCCCTTCTCACTTAGATAGCTAAGTCACTGATGTCACAAGTCTATGGAGATCTCCCAAACTATCACTACTACTTCAACTGCTGTCGTGGCTTCAACTACTGCCGTGGTCTAAAAAATCACTGTCAAAGCCTATGATAGTGGTTAGACAACCACTGTCACTATGACCATCACCGTAAGCTTATAACAGTGATTTTTTGAGATACGACAGTGGTTGATACAATCACTGCCATAGAAAGGTATGGTAGTAGTTTTGCAACTACTGCTATAGCAATTGCTGCTATAGAGCTATGGCAGCGATTGTACAACCGGTGCCATAGCATCTATGGTAGCAGTTGTCCAACCACTGTCATAGCTAAGCCACGACAGTGGTTATGCCAATCACTGCCATAGATGTTACGATAGCGATTGTCAAACCACTGCCATAGCTTTTAATTGATCAGAATGGTTAGTAGGTAACAAATGGTGGTCGGCCGACGGGAGGGGCGGCGAGGAGCGACGAGGAGCGATGGCTAGGGGACGGGTGGTGGCAGCAGCCATCAGACAGCGATGGCAAGGCCTGAATAGAGGTTGGACCTACATGGTGTTGAAAACTATGTCCTAAAGCCAATCATGTGACGATTGTGCTAACTATAATTGTATATGAATTGATAAATAATAAAAGTTATTTGACTTTTTTCATCACAAGATTATATCTTCTAACGAACTCCTATATTATGATGAAGTTCTTAGGATTACTTTGATCGATAAAGAAAATTTATCACGTAATCCTTAAATTTGTTCGCAATCAAATGATACGCTATTACTAGGACGATAGTGATATCAAGTATAGGTCATTGTATGCTATATGCGGCTGTGAGCAACCAGTGAAGATCCTCTCTACTATGTCTCTCAGCAGCGACGATCATCGACACATACAAAGGTATCAAATTCTGAACTCGAATTAGAAGTAGATGTGATCTACTGCTCACATACATGCATGCTGATTTTATCTTCAGTATTTTTCAGATTTTATATGTAATATATCATATCATAAATTTTAAATAGATGATTTGATGATTAGATCATATGTATATGAGATTAATTTGATTAATCTTATTATTTTCACTATAATTTATTCAAAAATTTCAAAATACATGTATGAAATAATCTACGTTCACCAACAATGGTATCAGAGTCTAGATTCGTTATGACATAATTTATGTGTATATTAAATCTAAATTTAATTTATTTAG
>KE504808.1:719168-729760 GCA_000441515.1 Elaeis oleifera | reverse complement strand
CTTTCTTATCTTCTTCTAATCTACCTTATCTATACTCAATCTTGTATTTTCTTTCTTAAGCTCTTTGTTCTTTTAGATAGCCTTTTGAAATCATTCAATAATTCAGAGAATGCATTATGTAATTCATCAAAAGTTAAGTTATTAGATTGAATTAAGCTTATCTCTTCATTGTGAGCCATCAAGCATAGATTTGTCTCTTCTTCTCTTGAGGATGACTCTTCTTCAGAATTTGAGCTCTCACTACTACTCCAATTAGCTAAATATAGCTTTCTTTCTTAATTTCTTCGAGCTCTTGTTCAGTAAGGGATAGTCATTTTTATATCTTTCAAATTAAATTTTTTCTTTTTTTTGTATTCAAAATTTTTCTTCTTTCTCATGAATCTTATGAATCTTCTTGTAATCACCATCATTTCTTCATCATTTTTTGAATTCTCGATAGAATTACTTCAACTTTCTTCAATGATCGATGACTTGAGTACAAGAATTTTCTTCTTCATCTCTTCCTCGTCCATGCTTTGGTTCATATTGAGCTCATGTATCATGAGCGATTCGATTAACCCTTCCAAAGCAAGCTTGCTGAGGTCTTTGGCTTCTTGAATTACTGTTACTTTTGCTTTCCAAGCCTTTGGTAAGGATCTAAAAATTTTACATACATCACTATTAGAATAGTCTTTTTCAAGACTCTTTAACTCATTTATAATTTTAGTAAATCTTGTAAACATATCACTTATTGTCTCATGAGGTTCTATTTTAAACAGCTCATATTTATGAACCAACATGTTTATTTTAGATTCTTTGACTTGACTTGTAACCACATGGATCACTTCAAGTCTATCCCAAATCTCTTTTGCAGATAAATATATTGATATTCTATTAAATTTATTATTATCTAATACACGATATAAAATATTTATAGCTTTAGCATTTAATTGAACTAGCTTCTTATCTAGCTCATTCCAATCTTTTTCAGATTTAGGCATACACATATTATTGACAATTAATGTGGGTGTGTGAGGACTATTGAGTATGACACTTCATATATCATAGCTTTGTGTTTGAATAAAAATTATCATCCTAGCTTTTCAATAAGTATAATTGGTGCCATTGAAAAAAAGGAGGTCTAATGGTTGAGTTTTCTTTACCCAACAAAGAACCAAATGGATCAGTCATGAGATCTTTAGCTCTAAAATTTTAAATCAAAAAATCAAAGTATCTGTTCTAATACCAATTGTTGCTCAGGTATGGCTACCTAAGAGCAAGGGGGGCGTGAATTGGGTATTTCAAAATTAATGACTAATATGCAAACTAAATGATGTGCACACAATAAATAATATAATCTTGAATGTAAAAAGCAATGAAAATATAAAAGATGTAAAGAATAATAGCAGTAAGCACAAGTACAAACATATAAATTTTATAGTGGTTTGGTACCAAACTCAGCATCTACGTCCACTCCCCAAGTAAACTACTTAAGAATTCAACTATAATTCACAACTAGAATTACAGTCTGATTGTTTGTCGGGCTTACAATCAAATTCAATTGATTGTTCTTGGCTCACCAATGAAAACTATACAAGATTATTTTTCAGACTCACAACCAACTCAGTTGATTTTTTTGGATTACCAATCAAAACCTCAAAAGTGATTATTTTTTTTCAGACTAACAATCAATCCTGATTGATTTTAACCTTGGCTCATGAATCAAACAGCAACAATATCCAACTCAAGGCTTGGACCAACCTAAGTTTCTTTTCAAAGAAACTTGAAATACAATAAGCTCAAAAATGAATACCAAAGATTAATTTTAGAAAAAAAAAACTCTTTGAAGAATCGAAAGAAGTTTGAATGATGATAGTTAATCATTTGACTTCTTCTTGAATGCTTGAGTGATGGTGAGGCTCCTTGACTCTTGACTTGATCACTTTCTCACTTCAATTAACTCTTGCTCTCATTTGCTTGAGGATGATTTATAGTAGAAGGATAAAGAATAACTCTAAAAATAACTCTTTCTCTTCTCTTTTCAGCTCACTTCTTTGGCTTTCTCAATGGATACTCAATAAACTCTCTAAAAAGCACTCTCAACTCTTTCCTAAGGATTTTTTTAATATCCCTAAAGTTTTCCATCATTTTAAGTCATCTGGTATGGCTGTTTTAATGTTCTAGCTGTTGAAATGAAGAAATAACCATTGGGAGCCGTTGGAAGTAAAAGCTGTAATTCTGAAAATTAACCATTACAGTCACTGAGTCGACTCAATTTTCTCTGAGTTGACTCAGTCCCTTACTGGGTTGACTTAAATCTCTCTGGATTGACTCAGTATCAGATGGCTGAAAATTGATTTCTGTCTTGACTGCTTCACTGCGACTTGTCGGCTTAGTCTCCATTTGGGTCGGCTCAGTTGATCTCTAGATCGACGCAGTGACTACTTGATCAGCTCAGTAGATCTAATCCAAATTTTATATTTCTATTTCTATCATATTTGTCTTCTGAGACTAGATCAGCACACTGATCCTCTAGGTTTGCTCAATTTAAACTGGATCGGCTCACTGAACACTGCTTGAAATTTCAGCTTTCTATCTGTTGCTATCTTTTAAGACTGGATCGACTTAGACTTCCACTAGGTCGAATCAGCTGGCATGCCAAGTGTGCCATGACTTTTTAGACAGTCTTTCTTCTCTAATTTGATTTTTAGGTTAGACTTACCTTCTTAACTTGATTTTAATCCTCATTAACATTCCTTCCAAGATGTTCTTCACAAATATTTTGAGTGATGGTTCTTTATTTAAATATTTAAAAATTATGAGCACTAAGAACAATAAATCTATACATCCTCATAAATAAACTTAGACTTTATAACTTATACTCAAAACTCTTTGTCATCATCAAAATCAATCTTTAGGGGAGTAAATGAATCTACCAACATAAATTCAGCTAAAAGATATTTCACAACCACTTTACCTTTTTTCACCATTCTTCTAATATGATGATATTTCATAGTAAGATACTTAGTCTTGTTAAATATTTTATTGTGTAGTAATGTATATTGCTGCTTTGTTATCACAATACATAGTAATGGATTGTATTGGAGTATTGACAAAAGAATTTTTTTAAAAAATCTCCTAACCCATACTATTTTCTTACCAGCAAAAGATATAGTAATATATTCAGATTCCATTGAAGATAGAGTAATACAAGTTGATTATTTGGAAGACTAAGTAACAATATCACTTCCCATGGTGAATATCCACCCACTAGTAGATTTAGAATCAAATTTTCTTGAAGCCCAATCAATATCTGAGTAACATTCTAATATAGGTGACGAACCATCATAACATAGTCCATAGTGCAAACTATCTTTTATGTATCTTAATAATCTTTTAATTTCTCTCTAATGATCTACACTAGGACTAGAAGTGAACCTACTCAATTTTTCCATAGTATATGCTATATTGGGTGTTGTAAAATTTATGAGATACATGAGATTTCCGATAATACTAGCATATTACTCTTGCTCAATGGGTTCTTCTTCATCTATACACTACATTAAAGGGGAGTATAAAACTCCCCAAAAGGTGACAAGTGGCATATAATGGAGGTGCCGCATTTTTACTCCCTTTATCACAAGTGCTACTCTAGCGCAAATGTAGCTTCTCCTTGCTGCTATCCTTGATGTGACAGGATTCATATGGCTATTAAATGCAATGTAGTTTGCCATGACATGTCGGCTAGAGAAGATATTAATTTAATCCTTACCTCAGTTCAGAAGAGGAAAAAAAATTCATCTGCTTGGCATTTCGAAACTTGGGGTTTGTTTATGCCAAAAAAAAAGATAAAGAGAATGGACACGATGATGTGAGGGGGTGGTTCGATCTATAATGAATCCTTTTGAGATCTGAAGGGATGATTGATATCATCATCTCAAATGATCCAGAGCTAATCATGCATATGCAATACATGTGTCTTATCCCTATTTCTCTTTATCCATGAGTAGCTCCCCAGCACACCCTCATCCTCCATTTCTCTATTGGTATGGGGGTGCTCCTGGTGGCCTTCTACTACCCACATCCTTCATGTGGGGGGTGCTTTCGATGGCCTTCCACTTTCAACAATTGAGATAAAAAGATTAAGGCGGGAGAGGTGAGGAGGTGGTTGTTTTAGGTAGCTTTCAATTTTCTAATTTATAAATGATCATGATATGATCGAAAAAAATAAGTACCACGTTCTTTATTTTTTTAATGGTATTTTTCAGTATTAGGAGAACACATGGCAGGCTTTGCTTTTTTCTTCTTTGGTTTCAGAACATGCGGTGGGCCTTGCTTTTTTTTTTTGGTTTCAGGTGCTATATGAGAGATTAGAGGCTTAATTTGGTGATTGAGGGCATGTGACATAGGGTCGATTTTATGAAAAATTATTTTTTTTAAATGGAGGACGTTTGACAGAGGAGAGCAAAAGGTATTTGTTGTGTTCCAATATTCAAAATTTTTTCTATTTTTTTAAAAAGAAGGGATAAGAATGGATGGATGGATCAAGATTGTATAAAAAACAATGCATAAGTGGAAGAAAAATAAAAAAAACTTAAAAAATTGAAGAACACTCATGGTGTTCGGTATTTATTTATGTATTTTAGATAGTTTCTAATAAATATTGGATGGAAGACGAACGAGCGGATCAAAGCTAAAAAGCATGAAACCAAAAAAATGGTCTATAAGGAAAGAAAACATCAGAGAAATTGCTAGAAGAAAATTTGAAGAACTTCTCTAGAACATTTTTTGGAATTTTTTATTTTTGAAAAAAAAAGATATATGAGCGAAAAAAATACTTGCGAGAAAGCAAATGAGAAGACTGAAGAATATCTAGATATGTTCTTCTTTTCCCTTTATGCTTTTTTTCTTTTTAGAAAGAAAAAAATCTAGGATGAATGAGGGAGAAAAGATTGAAATCGGAAGCATGCATCGAAAAAGGTTTTAGAGGAAAAAATCAAAACAAAACATGAAAATATGGTGAGGATTTTTTTTTGGAAAGAGATGTTGAGAAAAATTGGATGAAGGATGAACAGATGGATAGGGGATGAAAAGCATCAAATGGAAAAAAAAAATCATTATAGAGAAGTAGCAAAGAAATGCTAGAAATAAAATCCTAGGAAAAATTGAGGAAGAAGAATACGGCAAGATTTTTTTTTGTTGGAAGGAATGTTGGGAAGAAGGAAGAATTGGTGAAAATCGAAAAAAAATTGAATGTCTATGGGCGAAAAAAATAAAATCAAATGAGGGAGGTCAGGAAGGGAAATGGGAAAGAAAAAATATGGGATGGACTTTCTTGCCTTGAAATGATGTAGGAGTCATGATTCTAGTGATTTTCTTTAGACTGATGTAAGAGGAAAAGTCACCATACTAAAGACAAATTGACACCAGGGGGAGGGTAGGATGGAAGGGAGCGGAAGGTTGTCCTAAGATACAATATGGTAAGGGAAGGGGATGGGGTGAAAGGGTGAAGGGTTGATGGGGTGAGGGATCAGTAGAGAGGGATTTTGGATTAATTTTTTTTTTTCTTTTCTTGAAATGCCCTTTAGTAGGGGTGGGAGTGGATCGGTGCTCACGCATGCATGGAGCAAGTGGCATCCACTAAGGGGATATTGCTAGATAAATGTTAATAGTATTGATAGTAATAATACTAATACTATTATAGTAATACTAATAATGATAATAATCATGATATTAATATTGTTAATGATTCATAAATATTAAGTATAGATTTTTAAGAAAGTTTTTTTTTCTGATGGCTACATATGGTTTGCTATAATATATATTTTTCTTTTATCAAAGTTGACGATTGTCAAGGATAGCAATTATGGAAGATAGCTGTGCATCGATGAAGTTCTTTATTGGACAAAAGATATTTCTTGTTTTATGTATATATGTCTTTGATAACAAACATTTGGATTATATATTTTTGCTGCCTTATATCATGTCATAATAAATAGTTAAGCTATATTATTTCATAGGTTTGTACCATAAATTTTTGATGATATATTCTTTGTCATCTTATTGAAACTCCATATCATTTATAAAAATCTTTAATGACCATTTTTGGATTCCTATAATTATATCCTAAATATATATATGTGTGTGTGTGTGTGTGTGTGTGTTTATTTTATAGAAAAATCAGTTTATATGTATTCCTTATCTGTTTCTATTTCTTGTATTGTATTATTAGATATTCTTCTTTTGAATATTACTTTTTTTGCTAATTACTCATTTGATGGATATTTACAATTGTAGAGATCGATGTAGCTAAGATTTCATCTAAACTCATGTTAGAAGAAATCACATCTAGAATAACTCTTTCAAAATTGATCTATAGAATTGAGGTGCAAGATGAAGAGAATCTAAGATCATTTATTGATATTATGCCAGCACAAGAGGAGGACTTATCCGAGGTGACTAAGATTTGGGGATGATCTAGTAAACATCAGATTGAATCGAAAGAAATCATCGCTAGATTTGTAATTAGAAAGTTGAAGGATATATACAATTTTGAAATCAAAATTTTAATTATAAAGATAAAAAAATATCTTAGATATGTTGTGCAAGGTTCCAGCACACATTTGGTGAGATCCAGGGAGAGATTGGTGGCCGAAGAGGACTCGGTGAGATTCTGAGAGAGGATGGTAGTCGAGAAGGTTTGGTGAGGTAGCCGAATAGGACTCGTTGAGACTCTGGGAGAGGATGGTAGCCGAGGAGGTTAGGTGAGGTAACCGAAAAAGACTCAGTGAGACTTTGAAAGAGGATGGTAGCCAAGGGATTCGATGAGACTCAGGCTAGGGTTGGTAGCTGAAGATGGCTGATGTATTAACAACAATTATGAAAGTCGATAAGGAGGGTCGATTGGTGCCTGATTGGTAAGATTAAATGGGTCCAACCGCCCAACCTGTTGATTGAAGGTGATCTAGCTTGATGTGGATTAACTCAGATGTGAAGCCCCTGTGTCTAGTGGATAAAAGCTAATAAACCCCACCTCCCAATGGGGTATTTGCCTTTTGAGAAGTTGGTTAGGGGCTACGGTCCTAACATGTGGTATTAGAGCAAGGTTGCAGGTTCGAAACTCGACAGGTCCCCAGAGTGTTAAAAAAAATTATCGCTGGGGAGAGAAATTATTGTGCAAGGTTCCAACGCACATTTGATGAGATCCAAGAAGAGGTTGGTAGCCGAAGAGGACTCGGTGAGACTTTGAGAGAGGATGGTAGCTGAACTACTGATTGAGGGTGATTTAGCTTGATGCGGGTCAACTCAGGGTGAAGCCTCTGTGACTAGTGGATAAAGACTAATAAACTCCACCTCCCAATGGGTATTTATCTTTTGAAAATTGGTTAGGGGCTATGGTCCTAACATGTGGTATCAGAGTGAGGTTGCAGGTTCGAAATCCGACAGGCCCCTAGAGTGTTAAAAAAAATATCGCTGGGGAGAAGAATTGTTATGCAAGGTTCCAGTGCACATTTGGTGAGATCCAGGGAGAGGTTGGTAGCTGAGAGAGTTCGGTGAGGTAACCGAAGAAGACTCGGTGAGACTCTGGAAGAGGATGGCAGCTGGGAGATTCGGTGAGACTCAGACTGGGGTTGGTAGCTGAAGGTGGTTGCTGGATTGACAATAATTATATGAGTCGACAAGAAGGATCGACTGGTGCCTGGTTGGTAAGATTAAATGGGTCTAACTATCCAGTCTACTAATTGAGGGTGATCTAGCTTGATGCGGGTCAACTCAGGTGTGAAGCTCCTGTGCCTAGTGGATAAAGGCTAATAAACTCCACCTCTCAATGGGACATTTATCTTTTGAGAAGTTGGTTAGGGGCTACGGTCCTAACAAGATATATGTATGAGAGATTCCGTAATACTCATGATAATCTTGATGCAGAACATAGATAATTGCAATGGGACTATCATTTATCTATCAAAGATATTAAAACTAATGGCTGACTACGATAAGCTCCAAAAGGAAGTAAAAAAAATTCGAAAAATAATTTCAACCTAACTTCGAATCATCTATAGGGAAATAGTCTTAAAGGTATGATTGTCCTTTTTATATTTTGGTCCTTATTCTATAGGGCTTCAGTGACTTTTTTTTCCCTGTATTTTGGTCCTTGATCTAAGGGTTTGATCCTCTGCCTTTGTATTTTGGTACTCGACCTATGATACATGGGGTTAGATTGTCTCTTTTTGTATTTTGGATCCATGTGAGATAAAGGAGACTCATCCTTTTCTTATATTTGACTCATCCTTTTCTTATATTTTGTACTATGGAAACACTACAAATGTAAGCATGATATATTATATACATGATGCATCCATCCCAACATTCATTGACTGATGAAATCAATTTATGATTATTTTCTGATAACGTATAGTATCCCTTTAGTTTTTTTGTGTGTATGTGTGTGTGGGAGAGAGAGAGTGCTCACACTTTGGTCAAGATTCTAGATGACTATTTTATAACCTTCAACAAAGCTAATAGTTACAAATTCACATCCTTGACTTCTTCTGATATCGTTATCATAAAGTACTTGAAAATATGTTTAGATCCATTAAGCCTAGATATATATAGATAAAAAAAATGAAATAAAGTAAAACAACAATAGAAATTTTAACTATCTTAGTGTTTTGAATAGCACTACAAAATTTATCTTCTAAAAAAATATGTGTCTATTAGATAGCGGTATGGACGAAGAATTAGAATATCAATGCTTGATTTTAGTAACTGAATTTTAGATATTGGTGATGAAAAATTGTCTGCCATTAAATTAAGTGAAGAAGAGGAAGAAGAGAACTGGCTAAAAATTTTGAATGATTTGCTTATAAAGGATAATGAAAACCCCATCAAAAGCATTGCTTCTTCTATATACCCTGATTTTGTGAGAAACTATGATGATCCTGCATATTTGAAAGAGAGCTATCATTACATCAATAAATCAAATGATTGATAAAATCAATATGTACATGCTTTCTTTAGTACTATCAAAAGAGAAGATATATTTGAGCTCTGATACAATATGCAAAATATCAATGGATACTGCCACTGAAGATATTCTTTATCCTGCTAAATTCCTAAACTCTCTAAAATTTAATGGCATCCAACATCATGAATGGAAGCTGAAAATAAGTTATCCTATAATATTGTTGCGAAATATCAATCAGAGTATATGTCTGTGCAATGGTACCAAGTTAATAGTAACACATTTAACTTCAAAAGTGATCGAAGCGAAAATCATCATAGGTAGCCATATCAATAGCAACATTTATATTCCGCATATTATAATACAGGTTACTGAACAAATAGCCATTTATTTTTAAAAGACGACAATTTCTAGTAATGTTTTGTTATGTTATGATAATTAATAAAAGTCAAGGCACACATGAAAGTTCATAGGATTATACTTGTCAAAACCTATATTTTCTCATGGTCAGCTCTATGTAGCAATTTCGTATGTCACATCATGTCATGGCCTTAAAATTTTAATCAAGAATTACTATGGTGGTTTTGAAGATTATACAAAAAAATATTGTTCATAAAGAAATTTTTTAAAACTTTCTTCAGGTACCTTTATTATTTTAAAGTGATATAAAATGATCTAATAAATTTTTCTCTTCTTATGTTCTATTGCATGTTTTTTTAGCAGGATAGAAGGAGAAATGAAATATACCTTATTATCAGAACTATTGCTTGAAAAATGCAACTAAAAAATCAAAGTCAGGCTTGCGAGGATGTGGGATTCAATAAATCTTTGTATTAAAAATGGATATTTAATTATCGATCCCTAGATTGATGCCACTCTAATGAACACTCCTTGTTGACCAAAACTATAACTCCCGATCCCTCCTTTTAGACCTATTGTAATAAGATATCCTTTTGATGTCATTTATTTAAAAATACTGAATATATCTTTTAGCTAGGTCTAATTATTTTCAGAGACAGAGAGAGGGAGGCAGAGATGGAGGGAATGAGATGCTAGAGATCATATTGATGGAGCACTTTTCGATGGAGATGCCGTCAGAGGCCATGAACGATGATGGCGGATCATCAAGGTTAGCGATAGAGGAGGACAGGGAGGACATGGTCATGGTGGTGATGGCGATGGCCACAATGGGAGGTATTGGATTTAGAGGCTAAGAGGGAGAGATGGGAGGAGAAGAGAGATTTACTGAGGGAGTAGTGGTCATCGAGGAGCTGGTGGTCGAGAGAGAGGCAGGGGATGGAGCCATCATAGAGAGCAGTGTGTTGGATGTATGCCCTAGAAGTCAATCTTGACTGACACATTTCATATCTCTAGGATATGATTTTATACTTATTAGGTAGTTATATTACCATTCATGTCTATGTGTCCATGAATCATCCAAGAATTAACAAGATGATGACACATATTCTCAAAGAATTGAGAATTTGAGGTATGTGTCATTGATGGTTGATTCCTAAATTGCTCTTGGTCATAGGATCATCATGGAGATGATGATTGATTCGGATAGACCAGTGCATGGATCGCTTCCTTCGGACAGATGGATCTCGAATCTACAGTGTAGAAAAATTGGAACGAGAATATAGGTGGTTGT
>KE504808.1:694445-706872 GCA_000441515.1 Elaeis oleifera | reverse complement strand
AGCTAACTAAATATGATATACAGTTAAATTAATATGGTATATAGTTAATTTACCACTATATACAGTTAAATGAATACTATATACAGTTAAATTAACATGATATATAGTTAAATTAATATGATACATAGTTAAATGAATACTATATATAGTTAAATAAATACTGTATATAGTTAAATTAATATAATATATAATTAATTTATTATTATATATAATTAAATAAATACTATATATAGTTAAATTAATATGATACACAGTTAAATGAACACTATACATAGTCAAATGAATACTATACATAGTTAAATTAATATAGTACATAGTTAATTTGTCACTATATATAGTTAAATAAATACTATAAATAATTAAATAAATATGGTATACAGTTAATTAAATATGATATATAATTAATTAAATATAGTACACAGTTAAATTAATATGATACACAGTTAATTTATCACTGCATACAGTTAAATTAACATGATACATAATTAAATGAATGAGAGGGAGAGCCCATGTGGAAGGGGAAAGAATACATAAGGTATTTTTGTCCTTCATAGATTTAAAGTTATAAGGATATTAAATATGGATCGATTGTTATAAAAGTGGTCAACAAGGATTAAAAGTTAAAGTGGGGTCAACGAATGGATCGGCCATTAAAATCTCCTATTAAAAATCAACTGATGAGCATGGACTATATTTTGATTAATGAAAAAGCTTGTGTTATTCTTTTATTGCCTATCTGTATTTCTTTTTATATATGCGCGCGCACACACACACATATATAATATATAGGGAACTTCAATTCAAGCATCAATATGAAGAGAAGATGTCAAGCAGTTTAAAAATTGCTTAACAAGGAAAGAATTTTTTTTCAAAATTTTAATATTACTTTGAATAAAAGAGATTTTAGGACTACTGTCCATAGCTATATCATTTATATCAATTAGCGAATAATTGTCAAGTAAACTAACAATAATAATGATTCTATTTCCCTCCAAAATTTAATTTGTTGACTTTGATGAGCTTTTGCCAAGAAATTACAACAATCTCTATTTAACAAGTAAACATTTGTTATAGATAATACCATTCATAGTTTCATATTTTTCAGTACATGTATATGTATGTATGTATGTATGTATGTATATATGTATATATCTTGTATATTTTTTCCAAGATAAAGAGGTATGATGTGATTATATTTCCCTACTAACTTTGCAGATATCATTAGTTATATTGTTGCCATTGGGGCCCTCGATCAAATGCATATAAGGCAAAATTATTTACAAAAGAAATTTGAAGATTGAAATTTAAGGTCAGAACTAAATGCTCCTTTCTTACATATCTTTATGTAATATGATAAAATATCACAAGACATTCATAGTCATCTTATTTGATCGATAGAATGAAAAAATTTGGATTACATTTTGAAGAAATTTTGCTAAAGGATTCGATAAGGATATCATACGACAAAGAATAAATGAATGTGCAGTTATTACCTTTTTGTTGGCATGACTGTGAGAACATACGAAGGTATTTCATTTCTCTTTATCTTTATTTTTTTGAAAAATGACTAACAGATTAATATATTTTTATTGACTCAATGAATGATTTTGATGATTACAAAATATTAGAGTATAAAAAGGATCTAATATCTATGAAGTTTGCTTTAAAAATTTTTATAAGAAGCTAACACTTTTGGTAAGCTTTGGAATCACTTGAGATATATTTGAGCCAAAAAAATCAAGTTTGGAGATGAATTTAATGAGAAAAGTCAAATAAAGAACAAGAAGTCGACTCATGCTCTGAACGAGTCAGCTTTGACATGCAAAGGAACTGGCATGTAGGTCTAGCATGCACCATGAGTCGACTCATGGAACCCACAAGTCGACTCTCTTAGAGGGATAGAAGATAGATTTTTAGCCCATCCTATAAGAGTCGATTCATTGGAACTGTAAGTTGACTCTTGGACTTGGACGAGTCGACTCTTCATCTGATGAGCTGACTCTCTCAAGAAAGATAAAACATTGATTTTTAAAAATCTAAAGTCGAGTTGACTCATGTTCTACACAAGTCAACTCTTAGACCTTCATAAGTTAACTCTTGAGCCTATGAGTCAACTCCTGAGCCTTTGACAATTCAAACAATCAATTCTGTAGAAGATCCTATTTCATCCAAAAAAAATTTAATGGCTAGTTTTCTTCTCCAACAACTAAAAATGGCTAGAATTAGGTTCAAAGTATATTAAACTTATTAGAAATTGAATTAATACATAAGAGAAACTAAGTGAATATAAGAGATAACATATTTTAAGAAAAAAGCCTATTTTAGCATTTACTACATTCAAAAGAGCTAAACCACTTTTCAATGATTTTCTTTGAATTTTGTGAGGGAAATTAAGAGGAGAATAGTGTGCATTAAGTGTAAGCCTTTAAGTTTCTCCAAGCAAGCATCAACGAAATAATTAAGTCATTAAGAAACTTTCTCTTATTATAAAATTCTTTACTGTATTCATTGTAACGAGTTTCAGAGAGTTTGAAATTTGGAGAAAGATTTGATCCAAACTTGTAAAGTGGATTGAGGGCCTAGAAAAAAGGGTTGCAAAGATTTTGATTGGTTAACTTTGGTTAAAATCAATTAGGTTGTTTGTGAGCTAAGCAAAATAAACTTGCTATATTTTTGAAATATGGTGAAAATCTCAAACAAGAGCTTGGAGAGTGGATGTAGATGCTTGCAGTGCATCGAATCACTATAAATTTTTTATATTTGTGTGTATAGTTATTTCTCTCAATTTGTATTCTATTTATCTAGAATTCATTGTACTTCACTTAATTAGTTTTATAAACTAGCACATACTTGCTTAAATTTTTGAAAATCCAAATCACCATCCCTCCTTTTGGGTTATCTAGCTGGACAATAAGTGGTATCAAAACTTGGTACTCAACAATTTGATCTAATAATCAAGAGATAAGATCTATAGCAACTCAATTGGATGCTTCACTTATCGAAGGGCAATCTACAAACAAGCCACCACTTTTCAATGGGTCCAATTACATCTATTGGAAAGCTTGCATATGTATCTACATCTAAGTACTTAATTATGATTTATGAAGTATCATAATCAATGATCCACATACATCCATTATCATTGTCAATGACATTGACACTCCCAAGCTAGAGAAAGATTAGGATGAAGTGGATAAAAAATTAGAACGGCTAATTGTCAAGACAATGAATATCCTATTTGAAATTCTATTTGAAATTGTCAAGACAAGACAATGCAAACAAGTTTAACTACATCTCTATTTGAAACTATAAAGGAGATATGGGATAGACTTAAAGTCAATCATGAAGGTATAAACCAAGTCAAGAAATCAAAAATCAACATTGTTGTGCATAAATATGAATTACTTTAAATGGAATCAAATGAATCTATTATTGATATGTTCACACACTTTACAAATATTATAAATGACCTCAAAAGCTTTGATAAATTATATTCTAATAGTAACCTTTTGAGGATAATACTCAGATCTTTGCCTAGAAGTTGGAAAGTTAAAGTAACTGTCATCCAAGAAGTAAAGGCCTTGAAAAACTGCTACTTGAGGAGCTGCTTAAATCATTGATGACATACGAGCTAGCCATGAAGCAACACAATGATGAGGAGGATGAAAAGAAGAAAACAATCATCCTCAAGTAAAGGCCCTAATTATTAGAAAATTTAAAGATTATAGATAGAAAAAGTAAGGATTCAAGAAAAAATTTTGGCCAAGAGAGAGCCAAGCAAAGATAAAGATAAAGAGAAGCAACCCCTTTGCTATGAATGTAAGAAACTATGGTATTTCAAAGTTGACAACCCAACCTTAAAAAAATCATATAAGAAGATTAAGAAAAAGTAATGATAGCCACATAGAGTGACAATGATGAATATAGCTTAGATGGAGAAGATCAAAATATTATAAGCTTATATCCCATGGCACAAGATGATGAGGTAACATCTAAATATATTTAAATTTCATATTTGATGACTTTAAAATGCATTTCATGAATTGCTAGATGCATTCAAAAAAACAAGCCTAAAAAATAAAGATTTGAAAATGAAGAATGAATCATTATCAAAAGAAAAGAAAGAAGTCTCACAAAGTAATAAACTTTTGATGGATGAGAATAATTCTTTAAAGAAGGAAGTGGAAAATTTTAAACCATTAGTTGGTAAGTTTATTTATAACTCTGAAAAACTATAAATGATTTTAAGCAACCAAAAATTAATTTTTGATAAAGTGGGAATTGATCTTTAATCCTAACAACAAGCAAAAGCTTTTGAAATTTTTTTTACTAGTTCTTCATTACATACTACTTCAAATTTACTTGCTTTTGTATGGTAGAGTAGGACACAAAGCCTATTCATATAATTTTAGAAATTAAATGCTAAAATAGTTAAAAAGATTTGAGTCCCAAAAGAAATCTTCATTGCTAATCCTAAAGGATTCAAAAAAACTTAGACACCTAAATCGGTTATTGATCATTATGTAGGAGTGTCTTGTAGTCAAGGGAGCTAAAAGAAGATGGTATCTTAATAGTGGTTGTTTAAGATAGATGATGAATGATAAAGATCAATTTAGCACTTTTGAAAGAAAGGAAAGAAGAGTAGTAACTTTTAGCGACAACGGCAAAGACAAAATCATTAGAATTGATAAAATAAACATTACTTCTTTTATCTTTATAGAGAATATTCTACTACTATTTGATAGTTTAAAATATAATTTGCTTAATATAAATCAACTTTGTGATAAAAATTTCAAAGTTACTTTTGAATTTTTATGTGTATTATTTCTAGTCCCTTTGGCTTTAATGAAAGTATAGAGTTCATTGGACAGGGATGGCAACATCTATTTAGTTGATCTTGATTAGATTGCCATGAAGAGTGGTCAATATCTTTATGCAATAGATGTTAAAATCAAAGAGACTAGTTGATTGTGACATCGTAGATTAGATCATGCTAGTATGAATATAATTTTAAAATTGATTGCAATAGACTTAGTTAAAGGTTTACTAAAATTGAATTTTGAAAAGAATCAAATTTATGATGCATGCCAATTTGGAAAACAAACTAGAGGATCTTTCAAACCTAAAAATATAGTTTAACTTCTAGACCTTTAGAATTGATTCACATGAACTTATTTAATATATTAGGATAACAAGCCTAGAAAAAAAATAATAGACTTATGATTATAGATGATTTTTTCATTTTACATGAGTTCTATTTTTAACATATAAAGATAAATATTTTTATTTTTTAAATTATCAAAAATTTAATGAAAAAATCTAACTATTATTTGTATTCGAAGTGATCATGACATTGAATTTGAAACTAATATTTAAAATTTTGTAATAAAATGATATTGAACATAATTTTTTTGTACCAAAATTGCTCAATAAAATGTAATAGTTGAAAGACAAAACTAGGACTTTAAAAGAGATAACCTGAACCACACTATGTAAAAAAAATTTTCAAAATATTTTTAGACTGAAGCTATAAATACTGCACATTATATTTTAAATAGAGTTTTGATATGCGCAATTTTAAAGAAAATCATCTATGAGCTTTGGAAAGGTAAGAAACTTAATATTAGCTACTTTCATATTTTGATTATCAATATTTTATCCTAAATAATGATAAAGATAATTTAAAAATTTGTTACCAAGCCAAATGAGGGTATCTTTCTTGGATATTCTATATCCAGTAAGACTTACAGAGTCTTCAACAAACGAATATTGTTTGTTGAAGAGTCTATACATATTGTGTTTGATGAAATTAATGATCTATCTTTAAGAAAAAAATATTATTAATAATGATGCAAGAAGTCTAGAAATAAGATGAGGGTATTCAACTTAAAAGATAAGCTCAATCAAAATAAAGAAAAAATCAAAGATGATGAGTAAGAGAAGACTCTTGAAGAAAATACCAGTAAGAAGCATGATGATCTACTAAGGAGTGGAGGTATGCACATAGCCATCCTAGGGATCTCACCGTAGGTGATCCTTTGAAGGAGTAAAAACTAGAGCTTCTCTTAGAGATACTTATGATTATCTTACTTTTGTCTCTTAAATTGAATCCAAATACATAGAAAAATTGAAATGATTCGAATTAGATGCTTGTTATGTAAGAGGAGTTGAATCAATTTGAGAGGAACAATATATGGACCTTAGTTAATAGACCAATTGACCACACCATAATAGGCACAAAATGGGTATTTGAAATAAGTGGGATGAAAAAGGTAATGTAATTAAAATAAATAAGATTAGTTGCAAAAAGATATAACCAAGAAGAAGGAAAGATTTAGATGAAATATTTGATCCAGTAGCTGGATTAAAAGTAATCAGAGTATTACTTGCATTTTCTTGCTACATGAATTTCAAATTGTATCCAATGGAAGTGAAAAATATATATATTTTTAAATGATTATATTGTTGAAGAAGTTTTTGGAGAGGAACCATCTACTTTTAAAAATCATGCCTTCTCAAATTATGTTTTCAAACTTTACAAAGCATTATATGGTTTAAAACAAACACTAAAAGCATAGTATGATAAATTAAGTAAATTTTTGTTTGAAAATAATTTTACTAGAGATAGTGTAGATACAACTCTATTCTTGAAAAGAAAGAAAATGATTTGTTAATGTTTAAATATATATATATGATATTATTTTGATGCTACTAATAAAATATTTGTCAAGAGTTTATTGAGTTAATATAGGATAATTTAAATGAGCATAATGGAAGAGCTAAATTTCTTCTTCGATCTTCAAATCAAACAAATAAAGAAAGAAATCTTCATCAATCAAACCAAGTACATCAAGAAGATATTTAAAAATTTGAGATGGAGAATGCAAAAAAATTAGCACACCCATGAGCCCCTTGTGCTAGCTTGATAAAGATGAAAATGATAAAGTATTGATCAATAGATATATCAAGGTATAATTGGATCTTTACTTTATCTTATTATAGTAGAATAGATATATTATTTAGTATATGCATATGTGCTAGATTCCAATCTAATCCTAAAGAATCACATGTAGGGCTAGAAGTAGATCGGGCCGAGCCAAGCCATACCCCTGTCCGAGCCCATCTCAAAATTTTTTTGGAGCTTCGAGCCGAGCTTAGGCTTGAAAGTTTTTGAAAAACTCAAGCCCAAGCTCGGGCCGAAGTCAGCCCTAACCTAATTGGGCCAACCCAATCAGGTTTCCCTCTCCCAAAAATTAAACAAAAATCTATGCCTAACCCATTCTGACCACGACGATGATGATGACTACTGGATCTTCAGTGATGATGATGACCTCCTAGAGCTCAAGCTTAGCTTGTAAGCATCAGTGAAATCAGCAAAGGTGACACTGGTCTCGATGAAATCAGATCATAAATTTATTAAATAGATCTAAGTTAGATTTAATGTCTAACATAAAATTTAATTATATACAATATGTAAATAATTTAAAAAAATCAATTATGCATCCATGTATCAAAGCCTGGCTCTCATATTAACTGAAGGAAAAGAAAGCCTGTTTCTAGTGGATAACCAATGTTGTATCTAAAATTTTCTATATATTAAACTAAATAAACATCAAATCTTTATCTAGATTATAATAAAATAGAGATCAAATTTTTGAAATCTAAATTCAAACCTTCGTATAGGCCTGGATCCGCAGGCCCTCTACTTCGCACATACGCCAAGCTCCGTAGGAAAGTGGGATGAAGTTTCAAATTGAAGTGCCTTCGCAAGGCCATCAAAGAAAGAAAGAGAGGTGCTGGTATGATGCCTCACATCAATAAGGGGGCATCTATAATGGAGCCCACGGCAAGGAGGAGGAGGGGCGGCAAGAAGGAGGATGCCCAAGGGTGATGCCCTAGGCTCTCTCACGCCTCTCTCTCTTTCTCTCTTTCTCACAATCTGATTGCTATTCATCCATAGGTAGAGATCCTTTCTATTTATAGATGATTCTCCATGATCCATAAAATTAAGACTCCTAATTCAAACAAACTTTGAATCAATCCATAACTTATCAAAGAAGGACTCCTATATGAGAAAGGATTGGCACCAAACTTGACGCCTACATGCACCCACGCCCACACCCATATGGGACAGCCCACAACTAGCACTATATCAGGTGCTGGTCGGCCATAGAGGTGAGAGTCTCAGAAAAAATAAACTCTAAGGATCTCATCCAAAATTGAATCAATTCGAATCCAATTCGAAGCTGATTCGAAATAATTTTAAAAAGCTGTCAATCCTAAATTATTTAGAATTTCAGACCAAGTCTAACTTAAAATTTTGAACCCAATTAAATCTAATTAAATTATATATAATTAAATTAATTAACACTTAAATTTAATCTCTCATAGATTTTTTGAATCATATATCAAAAACTGTTCATCCCCGAGATTGAACCTGAACCTCATGTGTAATGCTAGCTGAACATAGTCAACTCTTCAATCCTATTTGACCCATAACTTAATTTTTAATCAAGTTAGTCTATATATTCAATCGAATCAAGTACTTTCAAATTAGATATATAAACATAGGCCAATACTTTCCCACGTCACCTGACTTTTGCGCGTGACTCTATATGTTCGAACACTAAGTCGATAGCATAGGAACCGTTTTCTGTACTAATCAAAGCTACCATCTAGCAATGGTTTTCAACGTTCGAATAGATCAAATAATTGTAAGAGAATATTTCAGAACCGATGCATATGGTTACTGCATAATTTATCCCTTTGATCCTGAATGCTTTAGGATGATTCAGAATTAACCATCAACCCTGAGTATTTCATCCACATTGTATTTCAATCTTTCAAATCTATCTCATAAATTATTCTGATCAAGATTTTACTAAATTAAAATATAGTGATACATCAGCTCCTACAATCCAGAGAGATTAATCCCATCTTAATCCATATACAGACTTCGCAAGTACTTGATTGTATCCAGTAGCCTTTCGTCACTATATTAGAAATTCAAATAGTCGAGCACCAACACATAGTCAGTTGCTTACAAGTCACTAGGTGATCTCAGATCTGAGAAACACTTATATCCATAGGCTATGCAAACAGTTTTTGACAGCAGAACGCTCAGTCGATGAGTCACTTGTTTAGTGACGATGTACTCCTATATCTTATCTGTATGCCATATCAGTGTCACCACACTTCTTAGTTAAGAGAACAACCAACCTATATGATACACAACGATCTCCACTCGATAAACATCATCGTTCTGTAATGACATATCATTTGGTCGTAAACATGTTTAAGAACTATATGATAAATCTTTCTTTATCGATTACTAACATAGTTCCAAGGACTTCATCACAGCACAAGAGTTCTACAAGAAAGATGTAACTTTGTGATAAAAAAATCAAAATAACTTTTATTTATCAATGAATAATTCATATACAAAAGAACTCAATCATCATACGATTGATTTAGGACATATTTCCAATAACTCTCACTTGGACTAAAGCCAATTGGGACAGTTTCTTATATCCATCTTTCATTTGAAATCATTGAACTCTTTGATCCTGAGAGCTTTAGTGAAAGGATCAGCTAGATTCTCTTTTCTGTCGATCTTCTAAAGCTCGACGTCATCTCGATCCATAATTCTTATACCAGATGATAGCGGCATAGAATATGCTTGGTACGCTGGTGTGACTTTGATTATTTCGCCTGAGCTATGGCTCCAGTGCTGTCACAGTACAGTAGGATGGGGCCATCAATAAAAAGTATAACTTCAAGCTTGGTGACGAATTTTCTCAGCCACAACACGTCCTTTGCAGCATCGGATGCAGCAATGTCTTTCACTTCGCATATAGAATCGGCCACAGTATGTTGCTTGAAACTCTTCCAGCAAATAGCTCCGCTATTCAAGATAAATACGTAGCCTGACACACTTCTGCTGTCATCACTATCTGATTAAAAATTAGAACCAGTATATCCCATAAGTTTCAGATCAGTGTCTCCATAGATAAGCCATTAGTCTCTAATATTTCTCAAATACTTAAAGGTTGTCTTCACAACCTTCCAATGATTTTCATCCGAATCAGACTGGTACCTACTCACTACACCAAGTGAATACGCTACATCCGATCTCGTATACATCATGACATACATGATAGATCCCACTACCGAAGTATATGATATTCTACTCATACGCTCTCTCTCCTAAGGGATTATCGAACAATCCTTCTTGGAGAGAGCTATTCCATGACCTATCAAAAAATAGTCTTTCTTGAAATTCTTCATATTGAACCGTTTCAACATGGTATCAATGTACATGGATTGAACAGTCCAAGCAACCTTGTAGATCTATCTTTATATATCTTCATCCCTAGGATATAGGATGCTTCTCCCAAATCCTTCATGAAGAACTGTGATGATAACCACAGCTTCACACTTTGTAAAGCTGAGATGTCATTTTTTATTAACAATATGTTATCTACATACAGTATAAGAAAAATGATCACAAAATCGATAGCCCACTCGTAAACACAAAGCTCTTCTCCATTCCTAATGAAGCTATATATTTTGATCATCTTATCATAACACATGTTTCAACTCCTAGACGCCTGCTTAAATCCATAAATAGACCTATTAAGCTTGCACACTTGAGACTTATTTATGGATGTGAATCCTTCAAGCTGTATCATATACACCTCTTCTTCCAGTTTTTCATTAAGAAAGTAATTTTATCATCCATTTGTCAGATCTCATAATCTAAGTGTGCAGCTATAGCAAGCATAATTTTACCATAGAAGAGAACGTCTCATTATAGTCAATACCATAATGCTGACGATAACCCTTGGCAACTAGACGAGCTTTATAGGTCTCTATCTTCCTGCCCACTCCTTTTTTTTTTTAAAATCTACTTGCACCTATGAGTTTTATCCCTTTAGACGGATCAACTAGTGTCCATACACTATTGATCTTCATGGACTCCATCTCGAACTTCATGGCCTCAAACTATTTTTAGGAGTCGAGCCTTTGCATGGCTTCTATATAGATGATCGAATCCTCATCGTTCTCATCTAGTTCGATTGGGTCACCGTCTTAGACCAAAAAATTATAGTATCTGTCCGGTTGATGTGGTACTCTATCGGATCTTCTCAATGGTGTGTCTACTGGCTCCGGATTTGATTCTTCAATCAAATTTAATTCTATATGTGTCAGTCCTTCCACCTCTTGAATTTCATTAAGTTCAATTTTATAGGCATTAGTTCCTTCTCTAAGAATTTTTTTTTAAAAAGACTGTCCTGTTGCTGACAAATAACTTTGGTTCTTCAACGAGGTGGAAGTAATATCCTTTAATTTCTTTGGATACCCTATGAACAAGCATTTATCAGACTTAGGTCTAAGCTTATCTATCTTTAAATGCTTGACATAAGCTGGACACCTCCAGATCCTAAGATGTGAGAGTACCGGCTTACGCCCAGTCCATATCTCATACAGAGTTTTATCGACAGACTTGTTCGACACCTTATTCAGAATATAGCAGGCAATTTCTAGAGCATATCTCCAAAAGAAGACTGAAAGACTTGCAAAGTCTATCATGGATCGGACCATGTCTAATAAAATTCGATTCATTTCAGACTCGATTATGCTGTGGTGTTCTAGAAGGGATCCACTGTGAGAAAATCCCATTCTCTTCTAAATATGTCAAAAAGTCACTGGTGAGGTATTTACCTCTTTGGTCTGATCGAAGAGTCTTAATACACTTCTCAGTCTGTTTCTCTACTTCACTACGAAATCATTCGAATATTTCAAATGATTCTGATTTATACTTCATAAGATAGACATACCCATATTTTGATAGGTCATCCATAAATGTAATGAAGTAGTAGTATCTTCCTCTGGTATTTATGTTCATAGGTCTGTATACATCAGTATATATTAAACCTAGAACATCATTGGCTCTTTCACTTTTTTTCTGAAAATATGATTTAATCATCTTACCAAGTAGACAGAATTCGCAGGTTGGTAAATTTTCTATTCTGAAACTGGATCGACTCAATCACTATTGAGCCGACTACACAAGGAGACTAGGTCAACTCAGTTCAAAATTGGATCGGCTCAGTAATTGTGAGAGCACGATTCAAAGAGTTTCAGATCTGAAAATTCTTGCATAACACTAAAATAAAATCAATCATAACACTTTTAGATCATATCTAAAACTTTTATGATTCAAAATTTTATTTGTCATGATTAAAATAATTTTAATCACATAGATTAGATGTCTTACATTTCATACAACTTTATATCACATACAACAAGCCTAGAGTTTCAAGATCTAAGATTTTACAGAAAATAAGTTACTTCTTTTTTCTATTCTTCTTCATGGATCTAATCACATGGCACCACTATACGTCATAAGAGCACCCCATCGAAT
>KE504808.1:637294-660542 GCA_000441515.1 Elaeis oleifera | reverse complement strand
GAGAGAGAGAGAGAGAGAGAGAGAGAGACTTCATATTTTAATGGTGGAATAGTGGTGAGTTGTAAATTGGGTAAACCCATTGCCCTATGTTCTGTGACCAACGACTAGTCAAGTACTAATGAACTTGAGTATGTTGGTATTGGAATGGGAGGGAGGCAAAGGTGAAGGAAAACAGAGAGACAACTCGCTTGCATAGAGACACCACCCTTCTCTCTCCTCCATTGTATTTGCTTTTTCTCTTCATTTTCCTTTGGGGCAGAATAGTTTCCTTTGGATCGACTAGCTAGAAATCAATATCAAGGGTCCAAATCATGGTATGCCTTACCAGTCCATATCGGTGCATACTAGGCATCGTACGGGGGGCATACCGAGTGTCAATACACCAAACTGACCCCTGTACTGGGCATAGTGATATTGTATCAAGACTTTACCAGTATAGGGTTTGATAGTGGACGGTGAACCTTGCTCCAATTTATATCCCTTCACATCAAATCTTAAAAAAATCTAGCTAGCCGATCTCTACTGAATACTCATTTGGGCCTCTTTATTTTTTTCAATTTACAGCTCAAAGAAGACTTGGATTGACTTGAATTTTCAGTGCTCAATTTCTAAATTTAAGTTAAACCTCATAGAGGTTGGCTCCAAATACTTGAGCCTAATACTAGTGCAAAGTCAGCTTATTGGGTTGGCTGCAAATTCCACTTAGTAATCCATGATGATCGACACATCTGTGCAGATGCATTTTTAACTGCCCAAACTGATGTGATCCCTGGAGCTTAGGGTTCAGGTTTACCACACTAATAGTTGTAAATAGATCATATGGGACTAAGAGACTTGCTATCCAAAATTTCTGAAAATATTTGCCTGATCTGAGAATAATTTGTTTAAAAGCTGTTGTAAAAGGGTAGAAGTTGAAAAGGGACATTCACAAATTACAATTTTGATTTTGAGGAATAAAAAGTTTCAGTGCATGATATGGGTTTTGTTTGGGAGAAATAAATACAGAAGTAGCAGGATATGCACATATAAAATACCAACTATACCTTTGTGAAACATTCTCTCTGCAATACTCAATCTTTTTCAATCCACCACTCATCTCTTCCCAAATGCAGCTTCTTTTGTGTTTTTCCTCTTGTTTTCTTAAGTACAGATTGCTTTTAAATAAGAATCGTATTTTTGATCTTGATGTCAGCCAGCCATGCCCATCAGGGTCATCCATCCATCCTTCGGTCACCTTATTGAAGCCACCTCCACCCCCCACTGTCCCCCTGGACCCCACAAGAAAGAAGAAGAAGAAGAAACAACAAAAGGAAGAAAACTAAATTTATCTTACCTGTGTTTATGTCCATTATATGCACTGATTATCATTTATATAGATGGCCATATGAGACCGAAAAGATCTCTGATATGTTGGCACATTTGGGATGGATGGATTTTGTAAGAGAAGCAGTGTAAGGTGGGAAAGCTTAAGAGAGCAAGATGCAACCATAACTATAAGGGTACTATTGATACTGAGTACTCAAAGTTCTGAAACTAGATTTGTAGGAACCAAGGATTAAGATTTCGTGACAGCAGAAAAAATAGAGGAGGATCTAAGGGGAACAGGTGCCATTTAAACATCTGCCTTGTGAGTGTTATTATCATGTTTGCCATGTGGAATGTTGTCATCACACCCATATTTATCAAGTAATATTTGTATCTGTTGGGGATTTATCATGCCAGTTGTATGAAAGTTCCCTTCTTGTTTGTTAGATTAAGTGATAGTTCCTCTATGTCTGGATAAGTCTAGGAATTAATGTGTTTAAGATGATTAAGATTAGGTACTGAATATTTTCTTTCTGGACAGCTTTTTATGGTATGCTTAGTAAGGCCAATTGTAGATTTGCGTTCACAAATGGACATCTTGATATTATGATCATCTTTGACAAGTTAGTTGTATGATGAAAATTCTACATGACTTACAATGTTTATATTAATAACATCAACCGAATGAGTAATTATCTCTCAGACAATTTAAGGAGGTGATTACTAAATCATAGTGCAAGTAAACAGAAAAGTTCTAGATAGCTGCATTAACTTCAAAGTATGCAGTGGCTAGGATACAGGTACTGATAAATCACAAGAAGTTCTACAGGTTGTAAGACTGAAGAAGCATCTGATAAATATATCACATTGTAAAAATTGGCAGCAATTAATATTCTGCTTTTATATATTCCTGTTTCTAATTATATTTGTAGTTTAAGAATTAGGAAATCTGTGTGCATGCATCACATTTTAAATTTGGTAAGAAACTGAAACTAATTTAGTAGCCAAAGCAGTTTAACTGTGCAACTGTTAATACAGTGAATGCCATTAAGTGGAAGAAAGTATTAGCAACTGTTCTCCATTGATCTCATAAGAAACCAAATTTTACATATACTCTTCCTTTCAACCTTTTTTCTAGGTATCATGCAACCATATTTGAATAATCACCTGGATAGTGGCTTTAATGTGCTTGACTACAATTTGGTTGTACGTAATATATCTTATCTTGTTACACTACAAAGCTATCTCATCTTGTAGCTGATAGAGTTTTTATCTAAATCCAGAAAATCAAAATGTTTATTTAATTTTCTTATGCATCTGCTGGATATTTTTTCAATTGAGTCATTTTTAAATTTTCAGGCTCTGGACACCTTTAATACTGCCATTGTGTCTCCAATATACTATGTGATGTTCACGACGCTTACAATACTTGCGAGTGTCATCATGTTCAAGGTATCATTGATAGTTGCACTAATTGCAGGTTTATATAAAGATGTTGTTGCATAGAGTTGTAATCATTCCATTAAGCACTGATCTTGCAATTGCATATGCTTGGCGTCCACACTGGAAATTATAGATGATTTACTGAGGTCTGGCATCAGTGTTATTTTAACAATGTAACTGCTTGGCTCACATTGACAAAGCTCAAGAAGTTTCATGTTTTATCATCAATCTTTTGTTTGACAATTGTTTGTGGTCTGGCAGTTGTCAGAATTGTCTTCCCTTCGTTTTGAAATATATAAGCTAAGCACCACTTGCAGGATAATTGTCGCCCAAAAGTCACACCTAACATATGATCTAACCTTTGTAGGAAGGTTGTTGTTCTCCCACCCTCAATAATGAACTTATATCCTGCTTGCTTATCGTGATAAAGGAAGACTGTAGGCCTGCTGCATATAGGATTGACGTGTTCCTGTTGTTGCAGCAATGACAGACTTTTTATTGGATGTTTACATGACTTGTATGATCGGAAATTTTGTGAAATTGTGCCTTGTCATTCAACTTCCTAGAAGTAATGTTCAGGTTGTCTGTTCCAAACAATTTATTGTTTGTTTGGGAGCATATTTAACATGTGAGTTATCATTTGATGTCTTCATTTTTGTGAATAAAGCAAGAGCACGTTTGTGATAAGTAATTAGGAAGATATTAATATGGGGCTATGTGGTATGCATGTATATTAATGCATAAGATTGTCTCCATAAATCAGATCAATAGAAACACCCATGCACCTTCACCTTATTTGTGATGCACATTTGGGTTCTATGACCCCACTGTTATGGACAAGGGCTTGGCCCAACACGTGAGGTATTATCCGCTTTGGTCCACGGGCCTCACGGTTTTGTCCTTCAAAATGCATCTTATGTGGGAAGGATGGTCTCCTCCTATAAGCACGAGTCCCTCTTGACTCACAACCGATGGGGGACTATTGGTGCCCTCCACATTATTAGAACTATAACATAGCCCCTCAGTCAAGGAGGACTCCGATATGTACAGTCCGAGGAGCTTCATAGTCAGCCAGGGCAAACCTCAACCCCTACCTGCTGCGCCATTATTGTGGACAAGGGCTCAGCCCGACACATGAGGTATTATCCGCTTTAGTCCATGGGCCTCATGTAGAAAGGATGATCCCTTCTATATGTACAAGTCTCTCTTGACACAACCGATGTAGGACTATTGGTGCCCTCCACATTATTAGAACCACAACACCCACCATCCAGCTAGAGTTTCTTTCCCCTTTTTATGAGAAAGATTCTTTTGGGGCTTTTTCTGGGTGTTTGATCATTGGTTGGTGAGTCACTAAAAGTCAAGTTCAAATATGATTGCAGGATTGGGATGGACAAAGCATGGGAAGCATCATTTCTGAAATTTGTGGCTTCATTGTTGTTCTTTCTGGAACCATTTTATTACATGTAACGAAAGACTATGACAGGAACTCGTCAAGAAGTGCGTGACCTGCTTTGCCATATCCCTCAAGCTAATTTGATTTTCTACTTTGCTTGCTTTCAAATGATTTCTCATTGTATGAAGTCTGTTTCGAACATAATGCAGGTATGCATGCATCGTTATCCCAAATTTGACTGCCAGACTTTGTAGTGGAAATGGGGAGTTGCTGAAGGATGTTGATGAGGAGACGGGATCTTCAGAAGATATATGCTTGGGAAGACAAGAGCTCTATTAGCAACTAGAGACAAAGAATCATCCTATGCTAACATCCTAGAGTACCAAGATCTCAGTATGAAGATTCCAATCCAGTGACCCAACTTGTAGAATTGAGTTGATTGGCAGTTGAAAACTGATGAGCATTCATACCATGGTGCTTTTTGTGAACTGCCACTTTGAGGCTTTGAACAGTTGTGCTGATTGCTTGATGTGAGGACGGAATAATGGCTGGACTTCCGCTTTGCATTCTAATGTATACTGCAAGTGCTCAGAGTTTGTGAGATTGTTGGGTGATCTTGCCCGGTGATGGTTCACGGCTCGGTGGTTAGTAAGATTAATTTTTTTGCATGCATGGGCATCCAGTTGCCATATGAGGAGGATGGAATGTTTCGTCCTAGCATCATGCATCAGAAAATCCATGCAAAGGAATTGCTAGTTCAGGAAGTGATAACCAGACGGCAGGAAGGGGACAGGTTCTTGTTTGGTTTTGTCATTGCATGTATAGAAAGCATCAAGGAATATTTATGCCACTTTCAACTTATTATTTCCACCAAATTCCTTGGATAAATGTCACCTGGATTTGCTTATTGAATGTGTAACTATCTCAAGCAAAGACAACGTAGATCCATGATTGACTACAAGGTCACGGGAAGCTGCTACATGAAACTTGAACCACTTTGTGGTCCTTTTTGTGTAGAACAGACAACAGGGTATTCGTTTGATTGCATTTCTCAACTCTGACAATAATCTTTATCATTTATTTTAACTTCAAAGCAGATTGGTTCATTGTAAGTGTGATAATATGATAAGGATCAGATGTATAGTGCTTAATACAGTCAACATTGGATGATGCGCCTTTTTGCTGCTGTGATGCCCATGATGAAGCCACCAATCTTTCTAGCAACCTCTGATTAAACCATCGAGCTTACAATTTTCAGCTTGCTGCTTGATGGGTTTTATGTGTATAAACAGCAGTGTGATCTCATATTCTCACTGACTAATTGCCTCTTACATGCTTGTAATCTTATTAATCTCACTTGTCATGCCTATCCTGGTTTCTATGAAAAAGAATAACACCACGCAAGTGTCCTCAAAACCATGCAAGCACCAATATCAATATCCATGACCTTAGTTAAGGGCCTGTTTGGTATTGTTGTTCGTTTTGGTTGTTATTTCTGTACAAATTAGGGAAATACCACATGGAGGTTAATGTTGAAGATAACGTTTGAATGAAACTTCCGCTCTTGCTTTTATTCTTCCTTTCTTAAAAAAATAAACCTTGCTATCAAAATGCTTTTAGTGATCCTACAAAATTTTCAGAGGAAAAAAAAAAAAAAATAAATAATGGTTTATTCATACATGTTCTTCATTCTGGTTCATTCTTCTTTGGGTTTTAGAAACAAAACAGGAAAAAGTAAATACCAAAGGGCCCTAAGTTAGTCCCTTTAAATTCTTCTAAAACCTCATGTTTGTCGAAACCGACGATCAATTTTGGGGTCAAGGAAGGGCTAACTCTAGTCCAAGACTGCCTGCAGGCCTCATCAAAATCCATGTTACAATATAAAAGTTTGTGAGATACCTGCATCTGACTCTAGTCCAAGATTGCCTCTAGGCCTCATCAAGATCCATGTTACAATATAAAATTTTGTGAGACACTTGCAGTTTGCTAGCCTGCCTCACACCATGGTTCCTCTAGTGCATATAACTTGGAACACAAAATATAAACGATTTCTGAAACAACGCTGAAGCATGCTCCCTATATTTCATGCTTTATGCTTTATGCTTAAGATCCAGTGACCAACCAACCATCATGTCAACCTTCATGCATGTTCATATGTAGGCTGCAAGTTAGCTAAGCTGAGTCCAAATCCAGATGACTTAGATGCGATCACAACCTTTGGGCCAATTTACGCAGACCTGAACTAAGTTCTTGATGTCTCTCCTAGAGTCTAAGTTGGATTTACCTTTGCAAGGTCATTACTCAACCTAATCGGCGAAATTCCCAATTTAAATCCTATATACTCGAGCTGTGGGTCCAAATCTTGGATATGTGTTTCGATAGGTATAAGTTGGAAACGCTTGATCATTAGAGTCCAGAATTGACTCCTAGGTCTAATTCCAGTTACACAAAGTTTGAGCCCTTCTGTCATCAAAGACAACAGATTTACTTTGCATGATCAACTGGCACTCATGAACATCTTCAACATCTCATTGTATGGTGATCTTGCCTTCCAAGGTGGTTCACAATTGGATCATAGACAGTCCTTGCACACTTAGCTTTGCAGATTCTGCATGCAAGGTAGTTTCATAAATCCTAAAGTTAGGAATCTGTTCCATGCTCCTTGTGTAGTCTACCACCTTAGTTTCAAGAAATTCCTACAAATAGGAAAAGTTGGTGGTACTTTTTTTATGGCTATACCACTCTATAATTTACCGAAAATGACTAGTTCTAACGGAACGACGATCTTATTCAGATTCTTTTGACCTATCAAGATTTGCAATGTACCTAAATTTTGAAGAACTTTTTATACGTCACATCGTTACTCATGATGATCGACTTATCGAGACATTTCCCATGATAAGTCAGCTTGTTCGAGCAATCATTTGCCTCAAGAATCCCTTGAACAGTGATGATGTCGGTACAACATGCATTGTGTAATCTATGATCACGTCCATTCCTAAACAAAACTACCTGATGCCTAACTATGTGTCCATTGGAACTAAACACCCTATGACATATTAATAAGCTAGCATGGCACTTGTGATGCACAAGACTGTTGGCTTAAGACATACATTGCAATATAAACTTCCAATTAGGTAGTAGAATGGATAGATATATCACTTATTGGGTGGCCATCCTAAGGTTAAAGCATCCCATTTGCATATAGGAATAATCTTGCCTAATCTAGGCCTATCGGCTAACCCCTTGCATGCAGTCCAAATACAAAAGATCCCACATTGAGTCCATGCCAACATGAAATGGACATTGACATAGAGCCCCATCCATGTTCCCCATCCTGTGCATGGGGACATGGAGCTCAATCATCCTAATCCAAATTTTGCTTTCTCCCACCAAATCCTCCCCAATAGTACCCATATGTCTTTTGTTGAGCTAAAGATATATGTGCTTGTTCATCCGGGGGCACATAAGGTGCAATCATATGATGTTGGCTTCCTTCACTTGGCTCTATCTCCTTCCAATGCACATATATCCAGTTCCCTCCGTACTGAGTAAAGCGTGTGAACACCTTAGCCGTAGAAAGCCATTGTGTTCTGTTTGGTAGTGGGTCCCAAAGATCTGTTCAGAACCTCGTTCTATCTCTTTTGGGTTTGGGCTGTATCCTTAGCTCCAAAAAATGATCGATCTTCTTTTGCAACGTCAATCGTTGGATCATATTTTATATAATTTTAATTTTTAAATTTTTTTTTCCATCGGTTAACATAGATTATGAGGTGGAGTCATGCTTTGAAAGTCATGCAAAACGTGATCCAACAGTTCACACAATAAAAAAAGATCAATCATACTTCCACACAAAAGATACAAGGTTCACCCATCCCTTCTATAAGATTTAACCCAAATTCTAGACTCTACCTGAAACAGGCTGCTATAATTCACCCATCAAATCTTAATTTAGTTTATTTATGATAAGATGGAAATAACTTATTATATCACTAAAATGTGAACTGGAAAAGTAAGCTTAATTATTATCCTTGCAAGGATGCTAGCATATCGGCATCTTTTAGAAGCCAATGTGAAAACTCATAAAGCTCTTTTGGGTGGACCCATCTCTTCTGCAAGGTTTACCCCAGATTCTGGACTCTACTTGAAATAGGCTGCTGTAATTCGCCCATCAAATTAATTTAGTTTATTTATGATAAGATGGAACTAACTTATTATATTACTAAAATATAAAATGGGAAAGTAAACTTAATTATTATCATTGCAAGGATGCCAGCATACTGGGATCTTTTAGAAGCCAATGTGAAAAGTCATTAGGCTCTTTTGTGTGAAGAGGGCAATCTAATGACTTTGGGAATGATCCCATACATCGAGCTTTTTATCTAGATTAAAGCAACAGAATCATAAAAAAGCTAAACTATTGTAGTAGAAACTCTCCCAATTTGACTATGGTGCAAGTCAGATCAAGTAAAGACTTATATAAAATATTGACTCATACATGGCATGAGATAGGGTTGACTTCTTGATCCCTAACCGCCCACTATCATATTAGAATTTGGATCAACCATTTTGATCCTAATTTAATTTATTTCGCAAGAACCAATCTTTAATAAACCTAAACTAATCTATCAAGTCTGATCATTACAATTGTTATGGGCTAATTTCCAAAATAGTTTAGATAATTAGTGTTAAAAAGGTTATCAATCAATCAAAACTAATATTCAAAATTATAACATGCCAATCTAAATCGTTTCAACTTAAAAAAATTATACCCTAATGACTTGAGTTGGGCCGAAGTTTTGACCCATGCCTGACTTACTTTCGAACTTCTAGTTAGAAATACCTAATCATAATTAAAAAAGCTCTTTGCCCAATGTTATTATAGGCTCGGATTAGGATAAGTTTTGGATCTAGTTTGGGTTCTACCATGCATTTAGACTCTATCTATTTTTTAAGAAATATTTTATTTGATAGGTGGAGCCACCATGCGCTCTCTTTTTTGATATTGCACCATGTGTGCTCTCTTTTTTTTTGACATATATAAACCATATATTTTGCTAATATTTATTCTATGTATATTTGGATTTTCTTTTTAAAAAATCCCTCTCTTCTTTGCAAGAAATTGAGTGGCTCATGTATCTCTCTCTTTTGGAAATAGATTAATCATGCAAAAATCCTAAACTTATGCAGATTTTAATTTTATCCTGAATTTGAATTTAGTACAATTAAGTTATCTATATCTCAAATTTTACAATTGATATCCTAACTATGACTTCTGTTTCATGGCTACAATATGGAGATAATCACATGCTATCACGTATCATTAAAAAGATTGCTAATGTGATAAAATTCTTAGAATTAATCATGCCAAAAACTCTAAACCTTTTATTTTATCCAAACTTTAATTTCGTGCCACATCTGCAACTCTTTGATAACATGTGATAGGATGGGATCATTTTGGTTATGCTCATCCAACAGAAGTTATAGCTAGAAAATCAATTATAAAATTTTAAAAATTTGATAACCTAATTATGCTAATTGAAATTTAGGACAAAATAAAATTTATGAAGTATAGGAATTTTGGCATGATTGATCCTTTGAAAAAAAAAAAAAAGAAAACTCCTTGCTCTATTTTCTACAACTCAACCATGATCTTTGATTTTTGAAATCACATGCATGGTTCAACACTATTATAATGGAAACTCTAGGTTTCAAATATATCCTAATATTTATTTTTTAACTTATATCTCTTAAAATATCTCAGCTTTATTTTTAATAATTTATAATATATAATTTAAAAGAGCCAAAGTCCAAGATAGAATCTCTTTTTCATGGTAACCCATCATGCTTCCATGCGAGTGAAGCAATGTAAGAAGAGAGAGCAATAAGGATCAAGCACCTGCTCCATTATGGAGCTAAGAAACTTTAAACCCCATTCAACCTCCTCTATCACTTTTTAGGGAAAGTAAGGAATAATGTACTATATATGCAAAAAACTATATAGCTTAATTCAGAGAAGGAAAAAGAATTTATTTACTTAGTTATTTTTTATTTCTTCTCATTCTCTTCCATATCACTCCTTTGACCAACTTTTCCTCTTTCCATATAAAAAAATTAAATGAAGAAATTGGCAATAATATTCTTAATTTCTTTTTGTTTTAAATTAGGATTAAAATAAGTACTCCTGCATTTTGTATTGGGTCATGGATATCTATTTTGTATTTTGAATTGCTGCAATATCAATCTTGCACTTTCCACATTGTTCAAATGAATCCGAAATTCACTTAATTCCAATCACAACTTATTGTAAGCAAATCTTTTTTCTTTTTTTTAAAAAAAAAGGATGGCAACAGCCAGCTATATGAGTTCTTCCTCCCCTTTACGTATCTTTTTTCCTGTTAATGTATCCAAAAAAATGTTCATTGAGCTATAATTTATTTGATTATAAACCTTCCTTGCATCACCTAAATTAATTTTCTACATGATATAATAAACCTTAGTTCATAAAGATAAAGTTATGGTTTATATACCACTAAGCTGTAAATTAATATTGGAATAATAGTCTATTTATAAGTGAACCATATTTTTTGACAAAATCTACTTCCCTAATATATAAATTCAAAGACCACTAATTTGCATAAATTCTAGAATTTATCTAAAGTAATTTGCGCAATTGTAAAAATTACTAAGAGAGTCGGGATGCATTATATTCCAGCATTCTTCAAATATATACCGGAATGAGGGTTATAGGTTTTCTTTCTTTGACCTGTTATTTAGGCTCGTTCACACACATGGCATGTGGAAATCTAATCATTCTAGACCAAAACATTTAGAAGTATATTTTTTCTTCCTTCAGTCTAAGCTGGAGTAGCTCAGTTGGTTAGAGCGTGTGGCTGTTAACCGCGATTCGGTTTTTATTATTTACTTGATAAAAAATTATTAGGCTCCATCAAAACGAAGGAAATGGTAGTTCTTGTTTTGTTCTCTGTTTTTCTTATTTTTTCAGTCTTAAAATTGTAATTTTTATGGGGCATTTGGAGATCTGTTAGTTTAAAGTAAAATTGATCGACTTCATAGGTTTGATTCCTTTTTTTTTTTTTTTTTGTTAAATGTTTAACATTGTCACCTAAAAACTTTGCAGTCAGAGATCATATGATTGCAGCCCAAGCCAAAGGCTGTGTTCACTAGGTTTATTTAGACTTGTTTTGCCATTTCCATTATGATACCATGCATGATTGCTCATGATGGTGATCATCCTCGACAAAATCACATCATTGACTTAATTATTTACCCTAGGACTCCCTCGACAAGTGAAAATGTATGTATGATAGGGAATGCGCATGCTAGATATACGTATGACATACGATGTGCATAGTGTGACAAAGTGAACAGTTGTCCATTCTAATTAAACCCTTCCAGGACAAATCAATATACTAGAGTATGTGCGCAAGACTAGTAGCTCAAAATTGAAGTTTGGGCTATATGGTAGAATAAAGAGAGATATCATCCATGCACACCTTCTGATCCAATGTAGGCCCCCTGTGGAACCACTTGCATTAAAATCTAGATTCCAAAGGCCCATGCCAACATAGATTGGATGCCGACATGAGACCCATCTCCTTTGCATGTGGACAAGGAGCGACTTATCCTTATCCACATTTTTCTCTCTCTCTCCAAATCCCTCCAAACAGTCCTTGCCTTCTGTCGAGCCCAAGATGTTTGAAGTCATTCACCACGGGCGCAGGTTGCAATCATTTAATGTTGGCTTCTGTTCACCTCGTTCCAATTTAAATATATTCGGTTCCTCCACCTTGCATGAAACATGCAAACAGCAAAGATTCGGAAGCCATCTTTATGTCTTCCCGTGTTTAGCATGGGATACTTGGTTTGGTAGTGGGTCCCAAGGCATTGGTCCAGGCCTCTATCCTACCTTTTGCCACAGGTTGTTTTTTGACCAATCCTCGTTATTGCATTTGTTTATGATGAAACAGTGATGACTGTTTGTTGTTATGGGCCAATAAATAATAAATAATGAATTATATATAATGGCATTGTTAAGACATTATTGTTTGATTTTCTTTCATTTGGTCCCAATATTATATTATGGTAATCACAATTTTTCTTATTGTGAGCAGATGAATGGTGAAGTCTTGTTGTTGTAGTGGGACAGTCATCAGTACATTCGAATATCTGGTATTTTCATTGATACTGGTTGGGTTGACACGTTCCCCCATGCAAGTTTAATTGGGAAAATTTTCAATTCATCATTGACATAAAATTGGAATTCAAACCGATTTTTCTAATAGAGAACTGTGAGAGATCAGACTCGAGACAAGATGAAAAAATAGAGGGATGAAAGGTCATAAAAGAACATCTTAAAATGAGTACATGGTTTGCCAAGCCAGCTCCTTTTGATCAAGTAAAGATTGATGTTATAGTGATGAATGGGTCGATCAAATATAGTGGCGTCAGATGCCTTAATGAAAAGGATTACACAATAAACAAGATATCTCAGTAAATATGTGGCAAGATTAATGCTTGTTGCATCACATGTGTCAAGGAAAGATTGAAAATGGAAAGGTTCAGCTAAGTTTTGAGGTAAACATAGGTTTGGATCCTATCCAATTTGAGGTAGATATGGATTAATTAGGTCTTCCAATCATGACGGTCCATATATTTGATGATGGTTATAATTAAACGGATCGCATGCAGTACATGGAACGATATGCTACATGGGCAATATTCACCAAATACCATACAATTAATACAGATTCTCTTGCAAGTTCGTATCATATAGATGGAAGAAATGACGTGGGAGAGGCCCTTCAACCCTCAAACAACATCAGATGTACAGAGATCAGAGATCAGTACTTATCCATTTCGAGATGACTGCTAGAGCATGAGGACTACTTTAAGACCTTTGAAGTGAAATATATCTATAAAGAATTTAATAGTACTCTTAATTGAATAGCATCATATATTGTAAATCATGCTGAATCGATATTGTAGATGACTATGATAGCTATTCCGTCTTAACTCCTTGATATTTCTTTCCTAATTCATATGGGTGTATTAATTTCTACCACATTGATTTAATAAATCCGATTTACTGAAAAAATCTTTTAAAACAACTAGTGCTATCTAACAACAAAATGATGAAGAGGGCCGAACCATGCAGCATTCAAGACATTCGCTACAATACTCTTTGATAATATTTATTATAAATATATTTAAAATATTTCACTATCATCATTTTTTATATTTTATTATTTTTTTAAAATAATATTTTATTATTTTTAATCTTCTTTTCTTCGTAGCTTCTCCTCACTACCGTCCGCATCTCCTGTTCGCCTCTCTGTCATCGCATACCGTCCCTAATTCTCTCCCTCTGATGCAAGAGTTTTTAAGAAAAATTCAAAACTCCAACACATGTCAAAGCACATGTTCAAGCCTTTGTAGAGGCCAATCTAGTGCAATCACGTATAGTGGGTCTGGATGAAGATTTATTCTAAATTAGACCTCTTATCATGCAATAAATGCAGTAAGTGGGGCAGAAATGTGAGTTTGCTGAAATGGGGCAAAAAAAAGAACATAATTTTGGAATTCAAACTAATGACAGGTGGTAGCTCAAGAAAGAGTACAAATTACTTAATTTTGATGTTTTAAACTAGTTAGGATATTTCTTCTATTGTATTTAATCTTCTTCTTCTTCGTAGCTTCTCCTCACTACCGCCCGCCTTCCCTGTCCGCCTCTATGTCATCGCATACCGTCTCCAATCCTCCCTCTCTGATGCAAGAGTTTTTAAGAAAAATTCAAAACTCCAGCACATATCAAAGTACATGTTGAAGCCTTTATGGAGGCCAATCTAATGCAATCACGTATAGTGGGTCTGAATGAAGTTTTATTCTAAATTGGATCTCTTGCCATGCAATAAATACAGTAAGTGGGGTAGAAATATGAGTTTGCTAAAATGGGGCAAAAAAAAAAGAAACATAGTTTTGGAATTCAAACTAATGACAGGTGGTAGCTCAAGAAAGACTTCAGATTACTTAGTTTTGATGTTTTAAACTAGTTAAGACGTTTTCTTCTATTGTATTTAACGCTGTTATTAATATTTAGTGAGATAAAATCTTGAAAATGTATTAATTTGATCTATTAAAAGTTGTAGTCAGTATGGGATGGAGAGAGCATTAAATGTAGTGCTTGTATCTAACTTTCTTTGTATTTTTCTATACTTGGAGGGCTGTTCTAAGCCAAAATATTAGTATTCTATTATGTTTATAATGAAGTTGGAGGAGAGGGGGAGGGGGGATGATTATTTTTGAAGAAAAAAAAATTGAGCTTTGAGCTTGTTACTCCAGTTCTATATTTCTTTGGTGGATTCTATTGACTGGTGAACTATTCATTAACTCTATATCTCTAAGGGGTGAGTTTTTTGTATCCTTAGAGTAGTGAGTTTCAGCTCCTTCCCTTTAGGTGGATTTTTTTGGGATTTGAGTTTCTTAACTATACTAGTTACATTTGTAAATTCTCTTTGATTTCTTTGGTCCAGTATTAAGTTTAGTATTAGAGCCTTGGTTCAATGGCTCCAAAGAAGAACAAGGCTGATGGGGAAACCTCAACTTATGCTAGAGATCCATGAGATATCGAGATGGAGGAATTAAAAGATAAGTGCAGCAGCTTCAACAACGTTTAGAGCACTTTGAGGCTTTAGGACGAGATCAACAGCAACAAGGCACTAAAATGAAGATTCATCGTATGTAGATAAAATTTAATCTTTTATTGTGCTAGAAGTCATGCATCAGGTGAGGATGTTGATACTTACTATCTAGTTGTTAAAACTATGGATTGCAACAAAATTTCTGCATGAAGGTGGATATTCCAAATTTAAAGTAGGATGCAGCCTGATGAGTTTATTGATTGCTTAAACACTATTGAGAGGATGTTTGATTACAAGATATTCCAGAATATTGTAAGGTGAAACTGTTTGCCATAAAACTGAAAAGTATGCTTCCATTTGGTGAGAACACGTGAAGAAGCAAAGGGTTCCAGATGAAAAGAATCCAATTGTAACTTGGATAAAATGAAGAAAGTACTCAAAAATAAGTATTTGCCTAAAAATTATAAACAAGATGTTTTTATTGAGTATTATAACTTCAAGCAGAGGAGCCATCAATAAAAGAATACAATTGAATTTGACCGTCTTATGATAAGATATGATGTTTCAGAACCTAAAGAATAGCTTATTGCTTGTTATCTTGGTGGCCTTCAACCTAAGATCAGAAATGTGGTTTAGTTGCAATCCTATTGGACTTACAATGATATTTTCAAGCTGGCAATCAAGGTGGAAGGGAACAAAAAATACACATAGCAGCAACTCTAAATTTATCAATAGAGAAAGTTCTTCTAACCAGAAAAGTGCTTTCAATGTTAAATCAGTCTCTACTGGTAAAACACCAATTCTAAGCTATTTTCTGTAATTAAGAAGTTTGAAGGCTCAAATCAATCTAATACTCCTAAAACTAATTTCAAACAGTGCTTTAAGTGCCCTGGGTATGGCTACATAGCTTTTAAATGTCCTAATCGTAAGATAGTTACTTTGATGGACAAGGAGATAGAAGAGGCTATTGAAGAATCCGTGAAAGAGAAGAGTCGGAATATAAGGAAGAAGTGGCTTATGCAAATGAGGGTAAATTTAGTTATTCAAAAAATCTGAATATTGCTCGAACTGAAGATGATGATTGGCTGTAATCCAACATCTTTCACACTAGGTGCACATCTCTTAACAAGATTTGTGATGTAATGAAAGCTGTGCAAATATTATATCAGCCCAAATGATAGAAAAATTGCAACTGAAATCAGAGGATCACCTACATCCTTGCAAATTACAATGGTTTCACAAGTGTAGCAATGTGAAGGTAATAAAGATGTTTAGTTCAATTTTCTATTGAAAAAGACTATAAAGTTACTATTTGATGTGATGTAGTACCTATGGATGCATGCCATTTAATTTTGGATAGACCTTGGCAGTATGATAAGAGAGCTAATCATGATGGGTATAAAATACTTATACTTTCGTTAAAGATGGAGTTAGAATCATTTTAGTCCCTTTGAAACCAAAAGTTGTTTCCAAGCCTTCTAAAGGAGAGGAAAGTACTTTTTTACTTTCTGATAGCAAAATTGAGAAAGCATTATTAGAGAATCATGAGATTTATGCTCTTGTTGTTGTGGAAGACTTAAAGGCAAATCGAGTTTGTTGTCTTGTCCATTAATGTAGCCTCTTCTAGAAAAATTACCAATATTGTTTCTGATGATATTCTACCTGATTTATCCCCTATGAGAGGCATTTAGCATTTGTATTAACTTAGTTTAGGTGCTATTCTTTCAACAAAGTAACATATAGGATGAACACTAAAGAGAATGAAAAGTTGCAGTAGCAAGTGGATGAGTTGTTAGCTAAAGGATTGGTGAGGAAAAGCATGAGTCCTTATGCCGTTCCAACTCTTTTGGTGCCTAAGCTTGATGGTTTTTGGCACATGTATGTCGACAATAGAGCAATCAATAAGATTACCATCAAGTACATACAGATTTCCTATTTCTTGACTTGATGATCTTCTTGACTAGCTACATGGTGCTATGGTGTTCTCCAAAATTGATCTTCGAAGTGATTATCATCAGATTCGAATGTGACTTGGAGATGAGTGGAAGATATCCTTCAAAACCAAGCATGGACTCTATGAATGGTTGATTATGCCATTTGGACTCTCTAATGCTCCTATTACTTTTATGCGCCTCATGACTCACATCTTTAAACCATTCATGGGTCATTTTGTTGTTGTATACTTTGATGATATTTTGATGCACAGTAGGTCATCTGATCAGCATATGGAGCATTTGAAACAAGTGTTTCAGACCTTGCGGGATCAAAAGCTATATGCCAATCTGAAGAAATATCACTTCTTCACAAATAACATGGTATTTCTTGGCTCTATTGTTTCTTCCACAAGAATAATGGTGGATCCAAGCGAGATTGAAGCAACCACTAATTGGCCTATTTTTAATTCTTTGCATGACATCCAAAGTTTTCATAGACTTGTTTCATTCTACTATAGATTCATTAAAGGTTTTTGCACTCTTATTGCTCCTATCACAGAGTGCTTGAAGGGTAGTTCTTTCAAGTGGACAGATTCTGCATAGAAAGTTTTAAGCTTATCAAAAAAAGATGACTGAAGTTCCAATTTTTTCTTATCAAATTTTGATAAGGTGTTCGGACTTGATTGTGATGCTTCTAATGTTAGGATCGGTACTGTTTTAGTCAAGAAGGCATGCCTATTGCATTTTTAGTGAAAAGTTGAGTGAATTTTGAAGAAATTATTCCACATATGATAAGTTGTATGTCATTATTAGAGCTTTAGATCATTGGAGCCATTATCTACTTCCAAAGGAGTTCATTCTCTATTCTAATCATGAGGTATTAAAGTATCACAGTGGGCAAGACAAGCATAATAGCGTCATGCACCGTGAGTTGAATTTCTGCAGCCTTCTTTCTTTTCTCTTAAACATAAACCTTGGCAGTTTAGTCAAGTAGCTGATTCTCTGAGTAGAAGGCATTCCTTGTTAAACATTATGAAAGCTAATGTGATTGGTTTTGAGTGGTGAAGATTCTTGATCCAGATGACATTGACTTTTGTTCTATTTGGGTAGCTTGTACCAAAAGATCAGTTGAGCATGTTTTTCAGTAAGATGATTTTCTTTTCAAGGATATTAGATTGTGTATTCCTCAATATTTTTTTACAAGATGCTATTATTCGAGAAGCACATAGACGAGGCCTTGCTAGACACTTTAATAGGGATAAAACTTTAGCTCTTGTTCAAGAAAACTTCTTTTGGCCAAAGACGACTCAAGATGTTATTCGTCTTATTGACCGTTGTGTAATTTATCATAAAGTAAAGAATCATGGATAGAATATAGGTTTATATACTCCACTCTCATTATCAAATTCTTCTTAAAAAAATGTTAGCATGGATTTTGTTGTGGGATCACCTCAAACTCAAAGAAATAAGGATTCTATTTTAATGGTTGTTGACAGATTTTCTAAAATGGCTCATTTTATTTCTTATAACAAGATATGATGTAACTCATATTGCTAATTTTTATTTCAGAGAGATTGTTAGATTTCATGGGGTATCCAAATCAATCACTTCAGATCATGATTCTAAGTTTTTAAGTTACTTCAGGAAAACTCTTTGGAGGAAGCTTGGAACTAATCTTCAATTCAGTACCGCTTGTCATCCTCAAATAGATAGTCAGACTGAAGTTGTCAACAAGACATTGGGCAATCTTTTGAAAAGTTTGGTGTAAAAGAATATTTGTGAGTGGGATCTTTTGCTAGCACATGTTGAATTTGCTTATAATCGAGTCACAAGCCAAATCACTAGTTTTAATCTTTTGCAACTATTTATGGTTAGCATCCGACTAGTCCATTAGATTTGACCCCATGTCCTACTAAATACTATTTTAGTGGAGATGCAGAAGAACATGCTAAGCTTATCAAAGAGTTGCATGAGTAGGTTCGGGATCACATTATCAAACAAAATAAGAAGTATAGTGTACTAGCCAACAAATATAGGAAACTAGTAACTTTCAAAGAAGATGATTTGGTCTAGGTTCATTTAAGGAAGGAAGGTTCCAAACAAAAGACACTCTAAGCTCTTGCCTAGAGCTGATAGTCCATTCAAAGTTCTTCAATGCATTGGAGAGAATGCTTACAAGATAGAGCTACCAAGAGATTATGGCATTTCAGCCACTTTCAATATTTCAAATCTCTCTCCATATCATGACAATGAAGGATGCATGGACTTAAGGATGAGTCCTCATCAATTGGGGAAGATTGATGTAAGAGCTGATCTAAAGAAAAATCCAAAACTCCAGCACATGTCAAAGGCCAAGTTTAAGTCTTTGTGGAGGCTAATCTAATGCAATCAAATATAGTGAGTATAGATGAAGTTTCCATTCTGATTAGACCTGTTGCCATGTAATAAATATAGTAAATAGGGTAGAAATGTGACTTTGCCGAAATAGGGCAAAAAAAAAGAATATAGTTTTAGAATTCAAATTAATGACATATGGCAGCTCAAGAAAAACTCTAGATTACTTAATTTTGATGTTTTAAACCAATTAGGATATTTTTTTCTATTGTATTTAATGCTTTTATTAATGTTTAGTGAGATGAAGTCTTGAAAATGTGTTAATTTGATTTATTGAAAGTTGTAGTCAGCATAGGATGAAGAGAGCATTAAGTGTAGTGCTTGTATCTAGTCTTTCTTTGTGTTTTCCTATACTTGGAGGGCTGTTCCAAGCCAGACCATTAGTATTTCTTTTATCATTTGTAATACAGTGTGGGGAATGATCATTTTTAATAAAAAAATTAAGCTTTAAGCTTATTACTCCAATTCTGTATCTCTTTGGTGGATTCAATTGAGTGGTGAACTATCCATTAACTTTATATCTCGAGGATGATAAGTTTCTGTATCCTAAGAGTGGTGAGTTTTAGCTTGTTCCTTGGATGGATTCCTTTAGAGTTTGAGTTTCTTAACTACGCTAGTTAAACTTGTGAATTCTCTTTAACTTCTTTTATCCAGTATTTCATCCATCTCTCCATCAATCAGGCTCACCGATCGTCTCCTCACCACTGCTTGCCTCCCCACTACCGTCACTCACCTCCCTGCCGCTTAGGCCCACCACTGTAGGACTCCTTCTCCTCCTCCACCCAGCTCTCCATCAATCGGGCCACCGCTCACCTTCCACCGCCGTCGCTCGCCTTTCTACTGCTCGCTTCTCCACCTCCTTTCCTCTTCTACTGCTCGGGCCTGCCGCCACCTACCTCATCCTCCTCTATCGTCTACCTTCTCGGAGCCACATGCTACTCCTCTTCTTTCTCCTCCTTCACCATCTAGGTCTGCCACTCACCTCCTCATTGCCACACGCCAATCCTCGACAAAAAGAGGAGGTGCTCTTGTTGACTTTTCAGAGTTTCAAAACTCCTTCCGCGTGCTCTTCGCATTTGCACGTTTGTTCACGCTGTTCGGCCGTTCTGTGAGAGGATCGCATGGTAACGTTCCGTGCGGCCGTTCTGCGGCCATTTCGCGAACTCTCCGCGCGCGGGCGGCAGTTCTGCATGTCGTTCTCGCACACGGAGCTTCTACAATCATCTGCGCCTATAAAAGGAGCCCCTCTTTCCTCAATTTTCGTACGAAAAAAAAATATCGAGTCTTCTTATCTTCAAAAATTTCTCTTAAATCTTCAAAAATTCTCACTTTCGTTCATTTTGTTAATTGGACTGAGGATGAAGTTGATTGACGTCCATTCGAGATCGTGCCACCGATGGGCGTTGGAGTACTTGGCTTTCGGATTGTACCTTGGAAGAGGATGTGCGGCTCAGATCTTCGCACGAGAAGAGGTCGAAATCTCTTTTAGGGCAGTGGTTGATACGCCTCCCAAGCTAGGTTCTATTTATTTTATTTCTTGTCACATTATATTCAATTGTATCACACACATCATAAGAAAAAATATTTATTATATATATATATATATTGGTTGACATCTAAATTACAATTAAGTTTTCTTGTGACTCTATTTCACCATTTTTTTAAGCTTACTGTTCAATACAATTTTTTAAAATATTATTTCATATATTTTTCAATAACAGTCTAAAGGAGATTCCTGAAAGAAAAATATTTTATAGTGTATGCATATTTAATATAATTATTTATACTTATGTTTCTTGCATATTTATATATTATTTTAACTTTAATTAATCGGTATTAGTTTTATAGTTTTGTGTTGTACAAATTAATTAAAGATCCCCTCAAAATTTGTATTACTGCATGCTCAATCTTAATAAACTTTTTAAGTCCACTAGTTAAAAAAAAAAAAAGAAGAAGATTAACTAATAATTTTCTTTAAATGCTAGTTTTTCTCTCTGAACCTTACTTGGACCAAATAGCTACTCTTAGAGATGAAACCTTTAGTCTTAAACCCGACAAGTTTGATAGAACCAACTTTAGGAAGTGGCAAAGCCAAATAAAATTTTGACTAACCACTTTGGAGCTCTAATCGATTATTGATCAATCCTCTGCCTCCTCTAGTTCAACCTCTCCTGCCACCCCTGAAGAAAACTATCTTTGTAAGGGTAGAATTCTAAGTGCCCTTAGTGATTCACTCTATGATATTTATTTATCTGTAAAGAGTGCAAAAGAATTACGGGATAATCTAGAGTCTAAGTATGGCCTGGATGATGCTGGTGTTGAGCAGTTCAACATCGCATCATTTCTTAGATATATTATGATAGATGATAAACCTATAAATGATCAACTCCATCAATTTTAAAATATCTTAGGAAGCTTCAAACCAATGGAACCTCTCTCTCTGAAGAATTTAAGGTCTCGAGTCTTCTTAATAAATTGCCTCCTTCTTGGGATGGCTTTGCTAAAGATCAACTCCATAAGCAAGGAGAACTTACCTTAACTCAACTTCTCAATTTAATTAGGATAGAAGACCAACATAGGTCTAAAACCCAGCAAACCAGAGTCCCAGATGCTCAAGCTAACCTGACCCTTACCAAATTCAAATCAAAATCTAATTTCAACCAAACCAACAACACCAGACAAACCATCCTAACCGACCCTACTCAAATAAATTCAAGTCTAAGGAAAAAATTTCAAGGCCAATAACACTAAATCCATCAAGCCTGTCCAAGGTCCAAGTAATAAGTTCTGCTTTGTATGCGGAAGGACCAATCATCTGACGAGAGACTGTTATCATCGAAAGAAAGAGCCCTTTCGCAAACCTTCTGATTCCTCAGGACCTCAAGCTCATGTAGTTGAAGGTTTAGAAGATACCACCTTTAGGTCAGTAAGCTTTAACCTTGAAGTTAATTTTACTTCCTCTAACCTTGATTGGTGGTTGGATTCAGGAGCTAATGTTCACATTTATTTTGATCGCTCCTGATTCACTACTATTCAGGACTCAAACGGAGGAGGTGTAATTTTTGAAAACATTACAGCCGCCAGAATCAAGAGACAAGGATGAATTAATTTGAAGATGACTTCTGAAAAAGTTCTTACCCTGACGGATGTATTATATATTCCAGACTTTAGAAAGAACCTAGTCAGTGGATCTTAGCTGGTTCAGAAGGGATATAAAATTATCTTTGATTGTAATAAAATCATAATAACTAAGAATAATGTCTGCATAGGAAGAGGATATGTAAGTGAAGGCTTATTCAAATTAAATATAATAAATTATTTATTAATAAATTAAAATCAAGTTTATTTTGTGAATAAATCTAATCAAAATTTATGGCATGATGATTAGGTCATGTACACTTAAGGAAAATCAAGCATATGATGGATTTAAAGCTAATTCTCAAATCAATCTTAGATACATCTAAATGTGAAATATGTGCTGAATCTAAACAACCAAGAAAACTATTCAAATCAGTTGAAAGAAATTCTTCAATCTTGGAATTGATACATAGTGATGTATGTGACTCTTCCAAAACTGCAACCCGTGGTGGAAATAGGTATATAGTAATCTTTATAGATGATTTTTTGAGATACTGCTATTGTTACCTAATTAAATCTAAGGATGAAACTTTCAATAAATTCAAAATTTATAAAAGTGAAGTAGAAAATCAATAAAAAAGAAATTAAGATTCTTAGGACTGATAGAGGAGGGAGTACATTTCAAATGACTTTTTCTTATTCTGTCAAGAGCATGAAATAATTCATGAAGTAACTACTTCTTACTCTCTACAGTCCAATAGTGTGGCTGAGTGATAGGATCAAGATGCTGTCGTTAGGACACCGTGATTATCAATCAAATTTTGACTTCAATAAAAATAAAAATATGTAGAAAGTAGTGAGTCGGATCGAATCCACAGAGAAAGCAGGATTTGATTTGAAATCTTTGATTTTACAAAAATAAATAAATTTGAAGAAAGTAATTTAAGTTGGAAATAAAAATTAAAAGTGTGAAAAATAAATTAGGGTACTAAGATCTACTAACTAGATCCTAGCATCTACTTGTAATAAAAATAAAT
>KE504808.1:602322-616943 GCA_000441515.1 Elaeis oleifera | reverse complement strand
TGCACAGGTCGAGCCCCGTCGGCAGCCGCCGTCGCTGTGCCTGTTCGGTTGGCAGAGTCGGTGTCGGAGAGTCGGAGTCGGGACCGTCAGTGAGTCGGCACGCGGTCGGTGTCGGGGATAGTCGGTTTACCCAACACTTTGCATTCAAATCGCTTGCAGGTATGGAGCCCATTCTCCTTCTTATTGACACATAGCTCAATCCTTCCATCTCTATTAAAACTCACCCATCCTTAGAGTTGTCTTATATCCCAATATTTTATCTATCCTTGATTTTAATCAAAATTAAATGGGATAGTTTTGATGATGGGTTAAAAGTTAAAATCATTCGATTTTGATTCCAATAATTCCGTGATTCAAAACGAAACACAACACCAAACTCGAACTCAAAACTTAATCCGAAGCCAAACATATCTGATATTTAATGGCTTTAATATTCTGTATTTTCAGTAAAATTTAAATCAAATTACTAATTCCATGAGACTGATTGTATTATTATTTTTAGATATATTTATTAAATAAGTTGGTATGAATTATTTTATGAAATTTATAGATGATGACTTAAATTTAATTATTTATATATGAAAATTTTGAAATAAATAAGAAATTAAATGTTTTTTGTTTTCAATTTTGGTTTGGATTTTGTTGTTTTTTTCAATGACGGTTACAATTTTTATTTTTAAAAATCATCGGATTTTTATTTCAGTTTTGAAAGATTGCAGCGAATTTTGATTTCAATTTCCATTTTTTCCATTGATAATCTGCACACATCCCCACCTGTCCCCATCCGGCACTCATATTTTTATCCTCAATCATCACAGAATTGTCTTCAATCTACCTACCTCCGCCTCCTTCCAGTCAAAATGTCCCCATTCCCATTCATGGATGAAAGCAAGATCATAAATGGTAAGCTTAAGATTATCCATATTTCCTCCACCCAACCCCACTATCTACCCCTTTTTTTTTTCCTTAGATTTTAGCAGGGAGAAGTTTGGTAGCTTGTCACATATCAGCCCCCATACCCCATAACAATCGACAAGTATTGTCCAGATCTCCATCGTCCAATCTAAATCGCACAGTCCCTTTTTGTTCCTTCCTTTCGACCTAAATCCCGGACATGACAGGAAAAAAAAGGAAAATAAAACCCGGAGTGTTTGCATGGCCTACCTGTCATCAGTAGCCATATCCGATGGTCGCAAGAATCCAAAACAAACAACTGTTATAAATGACAAATAATGAGATTCCTTTTCTACTATAACAACCTTCTCCGCTCGTTTGTGTCCTACACGTCATACGTTTAAAATGAGGAATCCGTCCGCAAAAGGAAGAAGCTTCCCGTATAAAGTAAATTTTTTTATTATATTTTTACGCCCAATCGGCTCTTGCTGCCGATATTTGAATTGTCACTTTGGAGTTTGGGCATGGGCAGGTTGGTTGGTTCTGTGGAGAATTGGATTGGAGGAAGAGGGTGATCAGAAGTTGAGGAGGAGGGGTCTGGGTCTGGGTCTGGGATTGGGGTGGGGGCATGGCAATGCCATGGGGATTGGCTGTGTACATAATGAACATGGTTTGGATGGTTCTTGAGGATTGGATCTCGTCGTGTGTGACGGTCGCCGACGACATCGCTCAGGCGCTCAGGACCGGCGACATCGGGCCGTTCCCCATTGGATGAGTCTTTGATCGTTCCCCAGCTGTTTTCAGGTCTACTTCCAATCACTCATATCCCCTTCATTGTTTTTGGATCTTCCGTTTTTTTTTTTTGGTTACTGAATTGTGTTTTTTTGTGTTATTTCTTGGTTCACTGTGGCAAAGCTATGGTTGGGATTCTACTGGGTGCAATTGAATTGTATGGCTAGAATTTGATAAAAAAAAACAGTAGGTTATTTGATCGGAATTATATATATATGTATATGATTGTTGATTGTATTGATTGCGTCGAAGAGGCTGATAATTTGATATTTGATGATTTGATGAAACTGACTAGTTTTTAGATTCCGCGGTAGCTCTCATCTGATCATAGAGAAGGTACATATGATATGATATGATGGAGTTGTTGGATAAGAGAATTCGATCAATATTTCTTGTTTTTGGGTACTCTTGTGGTTGTTTTATTCTTCAGGGCAGACTCTGTTTTATTAGCTTCATAGAAAAGAGACTCAAGATTGGATGCCTTTTTGTCGACTGCGCCAGATGATTGCATTGTACGCATCTTGTGAATACCAAACTGAAAGTTTAATATGATTTAGTTTTGTGGTTTTAGTTTAATTTACATCTCAGAAATATCTGAGATCAAGAACAGAGAGAGATCATAATACAAGGATGGGATTATGAGCAGCAGTTTCAGACAGATGCCTCAGTTGGAGCATGAATAGATGAAAATTTGCACAAGATGGAGTCCCACCAATATCAGAACTTTTCCTGCTGAATGATCTTTTACAGGTGGTAAATGCTGTTGGTTCTTTAATTATCAGATGAAGAGGTAACGTCGAGTCATTCAGGTAGAAATCTATTTTCAGCAAATACTTTATAGATTTGATTTCGATAATTAATGGCGCTAGCTACAAGAAAATTGAATAATATGGAACAAAAATCATATTTAGAGATTGAAACTGTCCATGGTGGTCTAGAGGATCTAGTACTACGGTGGATTGGTTCTGTTATGTTTGTGTTGGTGGAATGCTAGCAGATCTTAAATGAAACACTTCGAGACTCAGCATGTGATGTAAGTTTTAAAGATGGGGAAAAAGGTGAAGAAATCTTTAATGAATGGTTGTGATCTTTTTAACAGATGAATTGTTTTTGATAAGAATTTTTCTTGTTTTAATTTTTATTTTAGTTTATTTATTTTTGCTGTGAGTTTTCTTATTCAATATTCTGTTATTTAAGAGATAAACTCACATTTTTGACTGCTTGACTCATCTAATTTCTCGCCAAGAAATTAAATGAAGAGAAAATCATGATGAACACGTATGAGAGAGTTTGTTTGTTAGATCTAGGCTTTATCCCCTCATGCAAATTCTAGTTGGAGAGGAACATTTATGTGATAACATGGATGATCGCTGAGTAGAAAACAATTTATGTAATAACAGAGCTAGCTCACAAATGGGGTAAATCACATGTCATATATGATTTTGTTTATCTGGGTTGGGAAATATTATTGTTTGGAAAAAGAAAAAAGCTAAGGAGACTACCCACTAGATCTGATAGGATTAAATCTTATAATAGTCTAATGTGTCAATGTACATCTACTAGATCATGCAGTACAAATAGTTTGTTAAAGACTGGTGCATCTTGGGAGGTGATGTATCAATATGTATTGACCATTCTTTTTCAGTGAAATTTGTGTTGTCAATGATCATTTGCTATCTTCTCATGCCCTAGAATGTCTGATAATAATACATATGTGCACAGTAATTCATGGAGAAAAATGTCAATTCAGTTGATATTCTTTTAAACTCAGGTTTTTCTGTAATACTCGTTTTCATAAGACATAATTTTATAATGTTAATTTGTGATGGATGCCTTTAATTCAGCACAACTTGTCTTTTGATATAATTCTTTCGATAAAGAATAATGCATATCCAAAATTGGATCCTCGATACACAAATGTCAAGATTAGCATGCGTAAGAAAAATCCAAGATATTTCAAGCAAATCTTCATATTTTGGAGAATCTATTGATCAGTTCATCTAATTTTGGTACCAATGAATGCCAAGTTTGGGCACAGAATTAGCATCTCTTTGTCACTATAATCTTTCCGATTTATTCTTAATATGTCTTTGTACACCCTTCGAGCATCTACTTACAAGTCATGTTTTGTTGTGCTAAGTATCAATATCATAATATGCCTTTCCATATGTAGCATTGTAGAACAATTTAGACTTTGATCTAGGTATTGCTTCCTAACAGAAACTCCATTTGATGTTATCTTATAAGTGTATAAAATGCATGGATAAATAAAACACAGCTAAGGCCTAAAAGCATTGCAAGTAGACACACCTGCCAAGATCTGATGCATTTGCAGTTTACATTGATTGCCATTTCTCCAAGCATTAACTATCTCAGCACGGCTATGCATTTAATTGTTGCACATCATATCCAAAAGAAGCAAAACAATAAGGTTAATGTGATCTAGGAGGGATCTGTGATGATCTTGTTTACTATCTATGAAGCAAATTTTTTGCATCATAAGCTACTGCTGTTGAATTTTTTAGCTAAAAGATATGCTTTTGTATGTAAGAGACTAAGTGTTCCAGGGGTACAATACTTGTCTTAGAAGTTCTATCTGGTGATCTATGATCACAAACACTGGCGGCAAAATTGGGTCAGAGAAGTTTATGATTTGCCATGATGATGGTTCCCCTGTGACTTCATATGATTCTGGTGGGTTACTTGGAGACTTTCTTGTATTAGTTAAATTATGATCTTAAGCATAAATCAAGTACAAGCAAGTATTTGTCATGCCCCTAGTTTGAAGACTTCTTCAGTGGTTGTCATATATATGATAGTCTTGGTTTTGATTCCTTCAAGGAATTCCATAATTCTAACACATTTCTTGTATGGCATGGTAGCCAGAATTTGAATAGACTTCTCTTTGTGGGAAATAAGCTGTTTAATGAGTCCTTCTGACATAAACCTTGGGAGAACTTTATGAAATTGTCCTGGTGGTTATATTGACATAAACACCATATCAGCTATAGTGGAGGTTAAGTATTTATGGCTCAAATCCATCTTTATATGAAGTAGGATTATGTTCAAGATGATACAAGGCGGGCAACCAAGGGACAACAACATAATGATGGCATACTACTTCCTAGAGCATCTAGGAAAAAAGTTCGTGCTTGACTTTGTTTATTTCAGAGGGAGATTTGAGAGTGTCCCCTTCTCTTCTTTGCAAGAAATCTTAGTCATGAATAATTTGGATCTGGAGTACTTCAAGAAGTCACGTATCAGTACCAATCTGACCAACTTTTGTTATGTTCTGTTCATGCTTGGAATAAGACATGAATATTTATTTCTTATCATCAGCCAATGGGTAGGCTAGAGATGATAATAGATGCTTAGAATTTGTTGAGTAGCTTGGTTGGAGAAAAGACAAAACAGTGAAATGTTTATTTTCTAATTTAGAGATCACTTCTAATTATTTCGAAAAAGAAATTACTAATGGGTAAAATCTTGTTTGAAGTCATTTATGAAATGAAGCTTCATTGTTTCCATGACTTTGTTGGGAGAATACTCATAGAGTTCAAAGACTAATCTTTACTAGACAATTAAGAGAATGAACTGGTAAGGACTGAAATCTTAATACTTCAAGTTGATGCAGATTAGGTTAGAAATTTCAGAGCTATTCATCTTGGTGAGGTGGTGATAGTGTATCCTCGAGGGGAAATTGTTCAAGAAAATGTAAAATGTCAAGCAAACAATGGATCGAAACTTTCTGGATTTTTGGAAGGATAAAAAAAATGTTGTGTCATTTGGACTTCTCAAAGATGAAAGGAAGTTTAATTTTTGATGCCTTGTTGTTGAAGTTGCTAGAGTCTAAGTTGATGGAGTAATTGATGGAAATGCTCAATTTAATATTCTAGAATTTATTTAGATGGACATAAGATTCAAGTGGACTTCTAATTACAAAGATAATTTAGTCAGTTGTTAGTCAGATATCATTATATTATGAGGAGATATTGAATAGAAAATGCATGTCTTTCTTTTAAAAAAAAAGAATTAGAGAACACGTGGTATCTTCTTTTCAAAAAAATATTTCTCTTTTAGAAAACTCTTTAAAAAATATTTTATACACTCTTTGTAAACTGATCTTAACTCTTGATAAATCAACACATACTGAGATGGTTTGTAGAAAGAATGAAGGGTTGTTTGGTGGTTGGTGTGGGTGGAAGAAGGATTTTTTAGTGATGATGTGGATAATAAATGTGCCAAGCTAATTCCTTTTATTCGCAATATTTTCTTTTAGAGATAAATAAGATTTCCAACTCTAGTTTATTATGAATAATTAATCTAGAGTGTTCGCTACCCTTCACATTAAGGACAAGCATAGACTAATTGAATAAAAACTTATGCTACAAGTTTATATTTTGATGGAATAATCATCATTGATTTTTCTCATATTGGTTAATAGTAGTTCAATAAATCATGTAAAACTTTTTGAGTTCTCATATTATTACTATATTTGGTATGCATTTAGCTTTCATATCCAAGTGTCTACATCAATATTCAAGGAGAAGTATACATATCAATTAGCAATTAATGTTTGTTGTTGCATAAATCTTGTAAGGTTTTTTAAGCTTTCATGTCTCTATTACCATATTGATATGTATTTGCCTTTCATATCGAGAGTTAATATGTATTTCATATTAAAATCTAATTCTATATATCTATAAGCAATGTGATATTGTTGTTACATTAACGTAATCACCTTATAGTAATTATTGTAGGAGTTGAATGATAAATTTAAAATTCTCCATAGAGATGGTGGATATTATTTTCTTTTTTTGACGGTTCAAACTTCAAAGCATAGTTTAATGATGGCATTATCTTAGTTCATTAAAATTGATGTCTATTTATGCGAGAATATTTTTATTATAATTTATTTGTGCTTCCAGCTTCATAATTTTAAGTTGATATTTAGGAGACGATAGCTATAAATATTGATTGACGAGATATAGGTCTAAGGATTGACTTCTTGTGCCTTTTTGGATAAAAGATATAAAAGATGAGGCTTTGGATAATGGTCTAATGTTCGCAGGTAATGAAATTATTTGTGAAATTTATTTATATAGCACCTAGAAAAAATAAAACAAATGAACTTCTAAATAATATAACGTCATCTTCAATACAAAATTTATCCTTTATACGTCATGATACATCCATGATGCAAAATATTACAAATCTCTCTAGTTTTCAAAGAAAACTATGTAATTATTATTCTCGATCCAACAATTTTAACAAATATACCTTTTTGAAGGTAAATTTTTAGTTAGATTAGTGATTTATTGGAAAAACCCAAGTATCTTGATTCAGGATTTGGTGCTAGAAATAATATAGTGAAATATATGTATGGCATTGTTCTTTAGTTAATAATAACAATTAAATGAATCAAAATGACAGTCCTTTCCTAAGAAGAGGTTTGAGGAGTTTAAGATCCCAATAAACTAAATCAAAAACAATAGATTCTTTCTAATGTTTTATTTAACAAATTAACAATGAAAACTTGTATATTAATCTTCTGCTTTTGTATGCACTATTTATGATTGTTCTTTGAATTGCTAGAACAATAGTTTATATTTTCTATATAGTCATTTAGACCTTGTGCAAGTATATTAAACTACATAATTTCTAACTAAGTTCCATGAAAAATATTTTGGAAACAAAGTCATCTAACAGATAATTTTTTCTCTCTCACAATCCAATCATTTAATTCACCATGAGAAGTAGATATAACCTCTCCATAATTTCTATGTTTTATACATGTTTTTTCTATTAGCTAGGCAAAATTCTTTATATATAGATGGTGTATTTCAAAATTCACACTTGATGTAGAATAATAATTTAGATTTAAACTGCATCACTTTATGGTGTTTTTGCTCAATTTCTCTAATTTTTTATTTTTCTTGCAGAAAATATTGCATCGATGCAGTTTTACTGTGCACAATTTTACCGATATAGATAGACTTGATTATAGCAATACCCCAAATGTAAAGAATTCATTGTTCATAAAATCTTTTTACCATAAAGAAATAGAAACTCAATCGTAGTGCTTGATGCTTTTATTGTTATGTATTGGGAGCCCCGCCTTCAGTGCAAATGAATGATCATATCTTTGAAGAAAGCTTTTAGAAAGATTTTGAAGTTACTAGTTAGTGTCAATCTGTTCTTTTATTTTCTTTTAGTCTTTTGATCTAAAGATTGATGTATAGGATACTATCCATTTTCTTCTTTTTTTTTCAATCACTCAAAATGCCACTCAATAAGCAAAAAGAATGTATGTATGCTCATTGGTCTTTTGTGGCCCTTGTTTTGTAGAGAGAAATTATGCCTAATAAATGTATAAAATTTTATAGTTCGGGATATAAATTAAATATCACACCTAAAATATATAATATCTCACTAGAAATGGCTTAAAAATATGTAAAGCTTAAAAGATTGTGGATTTGTTAATTTTTATTGGTTTGTATGATATCTTCTAAAGAACATCTTTTTTTGTGTCAAAAATTCTTCTGATGTCATGATATATCAAAGATATTACTTATAGGTGTAAATTTCTTTGAGAGTACAAAGAGATCAACTTTTGTTAATACTTAATATTGTTGAAGGTATATGATCCAAATTTCTATTCAATTTCATCCTTACTTGTATAATAGCTGCATTGTTAGCTTTACACTGGATATGGAACTATTTATGAATATCACCTCTTTGTTGAAAGTAGTTGGATTGGAGTCCAAAAGCTGGAGTTATTGAGGAAAGGTCAGTACATAATATAGAATGAGTTTGAGTAACTAGTTACATTTTTATGTTGCTGGATCAATTTGATAATATGATTAGAAACATGATCATCGTCAATAATTTTATTTAATCTAAGAAGATATAAATTGCATTTGCATGGTAATGTATCATGTTAGTTTTGCAATTATAATTCATCTATTTAATCACTCAATAATAGCCAATCTTTAGTAACCCATGTAGTTAAAAGAACTAAAATATACTCACTTCTATTAAAAGAATAGTCTCCAACTTCTTAGAACTAATATCAATAATATAATCGTAAAGAACAGTAACAAGATCCATTATTCAGACCACATTTGACACATGGGTTACCAGGTATCGGTCTAAGGTGAAGTTATTAAATTTGGACTATTGACTAACTTGGCCAAAATATAGGTCACTAGTCATTGGTCTGACTGCTAGGATAATCGGTTGAATCGGATTTGCACTAAAAATATTGATAATTTTTATATTAAATAATATATTTTCAATCACATGGATTTTTATTCTACACTATTCTGAAATTGCAGCATAAATAGAAAATAATCATCCATTATCTATTTTTTCAAGAAACTTGAAAGAGAATTATATACAATGTATGAATATGTAGAGGATTTTGATATCATGTACTTATTAAAAAACAAAGTTCTGAAAATATTGTAAAGAATAAATGCAATATATTTTTTGATCATTTTATGAAAACAACTTATTATTTAAAATATCCAAACATACTTCCAATAACTTAATTTTAAGAATATGATTGAGTTTTAAATAAGTGTTATATATAATCACATAAAGAAACATAGGGTTTTGATTTAATCATCAGAAAGCTCTCAATCAAAAAAAAAAAAAATGATAATATTTTTCCTTAGATGAACCCATGGTTTAACATGGATATTTTGATCTAGATTCAGAAAAATTCTTAAGATATGGCAAAAGTTATCTAGATCTAAATCCCTGTCTTGAAAAAATTTTGGATGTATATTTGGATCCTTTGTTTAATAGACATGGTTTAATATTCCTATCTGGTTCCAAACAAATCTTAAGATTTAGAAAGAAATCTTGAGATCCAGATCCAAATTCATATTTGACAAAAATTATCATTGGACATGGTTTAAGATGAATATTGGAATTTGAATCTATATCAGGCAAAACTATCTAGATCCAAACATGTACTTGACAAAAATTATAGTTATATATCTAAGTCTATGCTTCAATAGTAATACTCAAATTTGGATGCCAAAAAAATTTAGGATTCGGACCCAAATCCATATTCAACAAAAAAAAAAAAATACTATATCTGACAAATATCATAGCTCTATATCCAAATTCGATAGGCTAATACAATTACCTGATCCTAATCCAAAGAAATCATAAGATCTAAATTGTATCCTATAAAATTATCTAGATCAAAATCTATACGAAAAAATTATAGCTATACATCCAGATCCGGATTTGATCAGATACATAAATTTGTGTCCAAATTTGATTTGAATAGAATATAGTAGATATTGTTAGATAGTATACAGCATGTTCTCAATCCAAGTTACATGGATTGTTTAGTCGAGCAAAGTTAAAGAGATCTGCACAAGGTGTGAGATGTTATGACTTTTTTCACCAAATTGGCCTTAACCTGTTTCCAGTTGGTTCTTATGCCAGTAAACCTTTCCAACACTCATCATAACTTTCCACATATTTCTCCCTTATCTCTCTAGAAAATTCAAACAAGTGCACCTGTTTTAGCTTCTATGTTTACAATTTCATTGAGTCATACATGTGTGTAAACATGGGTTGTTTGATATATCTTCCTATACATGTACATAAATCTATACATGGAATATATCTATGCATTGTACTTTTTCATGCCTAAGCGCATCAAATACATCTATATTTATGATACATTCACATATGCCTACATTTATAATTATTTACATAAATATGTTCATGAGAACTTTAAGAATCTCAATTTAGAAGTTCTTTTTTTTTTTAAAGAAATATCGTGAGTTATCCTATATCAAATAATTAAAAATATCTTTCAAGGAAAAGGGAGACACCTTATTTTTTGTTTTTTGAAATTTTAAAAGTAACTTTCCTAATGTCGACATGACGTACTAGTTTCTAACTTGTTGATTAAATTGTTGTTTTATTATTGATTGTTTTTTGAGTTTTATTTAACAATTACTCCCTATGACAATTATATCTATTTTATAGACACTTAAATATGGTATAGGGGTTAAAATCCAAATGGCCAATCAAACTAGGGGCTAAAGATTCATCTAAAGATTTCTTATCATAAAGGCTTAAAAGTCAAATGGAAGTCAAATTACGGATCACTAACAAATTTGGCCTTAAAAATTCATTAGTTTATGCATTAATAGGATTAAAACTAGGTTGAGTAACCCATAACTTGACCCGTCTCAACCCGATTAGACCTAACCTTACTCATTTTTGGAGACTCATGGATCTGGTTAGAGTCAAAAATTGACCAGATTGAGCTTGGATCTTATATTTTCAGACCTAACCCGACTAAACTTGTATAAGATTTGATCTAATTTAAGAGGGGCTTGACTCGACCCTAAATCTAAATTATACAAAATCCTTGCTCCATCATCCTAAATGTTTTTGGAATTCATCAAATGAATCTTTTCTCAATGAGTTCCTCTTTTTTTATCTCAGCAATCCCATCTTCTTTCACCCACTTTCACTTGATTATAGTTAAATATTTATTTTTCATTTTGGCAAATTCTTATGGATAAGGTTCTTAAGTTGATGAATATTTATTTTAAAATTATGGATTGTAAACTCATATCTTACTTGGATCAAATTTTAAAAATGAATGAAAATTCATATTTAAGTTGTCTTTGTAGTTTAATTTAAAAATATTTAATAACTTATATTAGTTATTAAGTAATCATGTTTTGATTATAAAATGATGACTAAATGCTTGATCAAACCCAATCGGACTATGTTCTAATCATACTTAATCTCAACCTAACCCAATCAACCAACAGGTCAGGTCCAGGATCAAAATCAAGACTTGAACGTACTAAAGCTAGGTTAGATCGATGTCAAGCATGCTTTGATGTGATCCGATCCATTTGTAGTCCTAGCATTTATTGATCATCCATAAAAATCGATTTCTAACCCTTAGTCTCATTACCATTTTATGATTAGTCTTTTATTAAAATCAATTCAAGATTTGCTCCCTAATATATGAGGTGGCAAGCAAGTTGGGTTGGAGTTAAGTCGGATGCATAATGGTTGAAAATTTATCCATTTGAGCCCGCTTTTCTATTAAGTGGATTAAAAATCCAAACATGAACTTGATCATTTTATTAGACAAGTGACACAGGACAAAGGAAGAAGAGGAGAAAGAAATAAAGAAGAAGGAGAAGAAGAGGAGGAAGAATCGGAGAGAGAATGGCAACTCAATAGTCTCAAATCTTAATAATGCAATACTTGGATTCTAAATTACATATTAGTAGGTACTTATAGACCCAAAATCCTAATAAAAATCTGAACAGAAATCCTAATTAGTATAGAATAAAATAGAGAAGTTCTTATAAAACTCATCTTAATAAAATATTATTCCTAATAAAATAAAATTCTTTAATTTCGATATTTGCATCAAACAGTAGGGTACTTAGATCTCTTATTAGATGATAGTCCATCAAAAGATAACGCATTCCAATTTACAATGGGCTGAATCAAGTTACATGGGCTAAGAATTGCCACCCTTACCGCTATATAATTATGCTTATTTATATGTCTTTGTACACAACATAAGAACTAAAAGTTTCCTTTTTTTTGGTAATGAATAGGAATATATTATATACCTGTGTGTGGGCCGGGGGGTGGGTGCACCTGTACATTATTAGATACGATCTAGCCCTTAGATGATAGGAGTCCCATATTAGTGATTTTGATTCGAGGGTTCATAACGTAATACTTATCCGATCTTACCAATTTTTTGAATTTTTATTTATCAAATAAATCATAAATTTAGCATAGTATTAAATCATAAAAAGCTTATAGTAGTTTGTTAAATAAATACTACAAATATGACAGGCATAACATCTACGATTGTATTTAAAAAGGTATAAGCTTCGAACAATTTAGTGAAGAATCCTTGATATGATCTTCTATCTCTAAATTTCTTATATTTCATATAATTTGGAGACCCATAAACCATATATCGAATGATAAAAATTAGAAAGTTCAAATAATATAAAAAATTGACCATTTGATATATAAATTAGGGATCTTCAAGTTATAATAATTTAATGATAATAGATCACATCCAATAATTTAGATCATAAATGTAAGACTCCATTATTCAATTCAAAAATTTATAATTTGTAATAATTACACAATGCTCGGGTTGCACTTGGTGCAAAATTTATCAAGTTACATGCTTTTTTTGAATTGGACAATGGTTTCGTACATATATTTCGAGTTGTTCCACGTGATTTATTATCATAAAAAAGTCAACCTAACCAATGATTAATAAAAATAATCATCTCTTTACCCAAAAAAAAAAAAAAATCACCAACTTATGCCCAGCGAAGGGATTTATTACACAAACATAAGGCGTCAGATCTATGCTCCTGCATAGAAACTCGATACGGACGTCCTCACATTATTATCACGGTTCATTGTCCGCATTTACGAAGCAAGTCCTTCGGAGGTTCCTCGATTCCGTGCCATAGATCATGAAGCATACATGGACGGCGGATCAGTGTCGCCGCATAGAAACTTCATGAGGACACTCTCACATTACTATCATGGATCACTGTCGGCATATGGGAAGCAAATCCCTCTCCAACGCCTTTGCCGCGTCCCCATCTTTAAAATACTTTGAACCTACGCTTTCACTCCCAGCCGCTGTACCGGTTTAGAGTCCCGGTGGACCGCGGAACACCACACCACGCCTCACCCGGGACAATATATTTGGCGATAGAGGGAATTCCAGTGACCGGAGGCTTTAATGGGAGAAAACCTCTCGTCCCAAATCTCCCAACCCTAAGAATTTGCTGCTGAAACGGGGGTTTAGATCTTCTGGCGGTTCCTTTTCTTCATTCTCTTGACTTGAAAGGTACGGATGGAAGCAAAGATCTGCTGATCCTGTTCAATTTCTAATTTTGTGGTTTTCTTGTCGAGTTTGATGCGACATTGGCTTAAAGATCGGATTTTTTCTTTAAACTTTGGGTGGTTGTGGTTTCTTTCTGTATGATCTAATGTGGTAAGGGTTACTATTCTTGTCGTCAGATTTTTCTCCTCATCTATGATGGCACCTGCTCCTATTTCCAGAAATATTGAATTGTTTTCAAAGCATTTATTATGTCCTATTTTTACATCTTTCTATTGAACATTGCAAAACATAGCAAAAAAGAAAAAAATCATCCTTTAAGAAATCATGTGCATTTCCATCTCTCCCTCTAATTTAATTAGTGGATCCATTTCATGGTTGTACGCTTGATCTCATGCTTGTACTAGTTCATCTGTATGTCAACAACCGCCCAGTCCAATTACCTTGATGGATGTGGCACATTTGGCCATGTTTTGCCATTTTTCTACCTTTCAGTCTTCAACCTTTTTTAGATTCTGTAGTGTGTTTCCCTTCTGCATTTATCTTTCTGCTACTAGAATTCGTGACACTTTTCTTGTGATTAATTGATGGAGTTATTTTTAATTTTAAAGCTAGTATCTAGTCGAATGTACATTTCTATTGGCTTAACACTGAGTGGCCAAGAATGTTGTTTACTGTGGATTAACAACATTACAATTGGCTTAGGATCTGTCTGTTTAATCTGTGGATGACTTGTTGGCTGTGGAAGGTTGGATTTATGCTTTCATAGAGTCATTATAGGATCGTGCTCATCATCCATGACCATATAGCTTAAAAGCTTGTTTCATCTTCTCGTTCTAATCATTTAATATTTCACTTGTTATTATGGTTTTCAGTATCAAGTTAGCAACTTTTGTAGTGGCTTAGAAATATATGTAAATTAAAAAGCTGCTGATGTCTCGATGTTGTCGTTAGGACACCGTGATTATCAAATTAATTTATTTTTTTAAAATATTAAAATATATAAAAGTAGCGAGTTGGATCGAATCCACAGAGAAGA
>KE504808.1:576495-591947 GCA_000441515.1 Elaeis oleifera | reverse complement strand
AAAATAAAATTGTAACAAAGATCTGAAGTTGATCGGTGCAGTCTCATCAGGAAGATGGTTGACGATCTCTCCTTCTTTCTTCGTACTCCGTGGAGCAAACTGGTTTCTCTCCTTCTTCTCTTTGGATCCCTAAACTTCTCCTTAATTTTTTTTTAATTTTTTCTTATTTTCTCCACTATTTTTTTCTGTTTTTCTCTTATTCCCGGATCCTCTTATTTATAGATGAATTTTTTACCTTTTTCTGATAGAAAACGGAGTCCTAAAACCCCTTAAAATGTGTCCAACCTGCGTACAATATTTTTGGCCATCGGATCGTGTTTGGACTGCCCAGATCGCATGAAAAATCACCGCTTATCTTCTTATCACAATCGGGATCGATACTGGCCGTCCGATCGGGTGATGGATTGAATTTCGACCGTTGATTAGTGCAAAAGATCTTTAGTTCTTAGTCGGATTCAATGTCAGCTGTCAGATTGCGCCTAAGATTGATTCTGGACTGTTGGATTGTGCAAAAATCAGTTTCTCTATTTAGTTTCCTACCGGCAACCAACCACAGCCGTCCGATCGCGCTTGGGATCACTTGGAACCGTTGGATCGTGCAAACGATGTGGGCCACCATCGTTGGATATGTTAAAGCACGTCCTCAGCCGTCCGATCGGGTGTTCAATGCAATCTCAACCGTTGGATCGCGCAAAACTCAACCGTCCACCATGAGCCACGATGTGGACCGCGAAACTGTGCTTGTGGACCGCGCCCCTGATTCTATGGACCGGCCAGTCGGTCCATCGTGCATCGAAGGCTTTTTAAAATTGATTTTTGGGTATTTTTGCTTAATTTTGCTCGAATTTTGTGTTTGAAAAATAGAAAAAATATGAATTAAATTTTTTATTAATTTTTCAATTATTTTGATGCTTAAATTGCTCAATTAGCTTGTCATCTATTTTCATAAATATGTTCTAATTTCATATTTTTCAAAATTATTTATTTTTACAAAAAAATTCAATTTAATTATGAAATTAGGTTTTTTAGAAAATGTTAGCACTATTAATTACCAAAAATACTTAAAATAGATGTACAAATATTTGACTTATCAGCTGCAATGATTTTTCACATGTTAAAAAAGCTAGCCTTTTGGCAAATACTAATTGTTGCACAAAAATGTGATTCCTTTCTTTTGTTTTAGAAGATCTCTGAGATCAATGGAAGAGTTCACCATATACATGTCAAGATTGACAGATTGAAATTTACAAAGAGCTAATAAACAATTAAGAGTTAGAAAATTGAATTATCATGTTGTATTGATTGATAAAACATGCGAAGCACCATCAAATCTTGATGAGAAGACAAACTGATGGATGAGACAGATCATGCACAAAACCATATCACAGGAATGATCAAGGCTGAGTAAGCTGAGCTGCAATAGATGTGGAGGTAGAGAAGCTCGATGCTTGGAAAAGGTAACTCTTTCTAATTGTTTAACTTGCTTAAGGATTTGTGTCACAAGGGATTAAATAGCTGAATAAGAATAATCTAGAACCCAATGAGCTATATCAGTGGCAACTATGAAACTAGACAATAATCATTGTAGCATGTTTCAGTAAAAGCTTTCTAGTTATATTGGAGGTAGTTAATCTTAATGAAAGAGGAGCAAGTTGCATGTCTGTTAAATATTTATTGTTCCAAGCAATTGAAGGAAAGAAATCAAACAATTAAAGAGGAGAAAAGAAGAGAATCCTAACTTAAAATGGTAGCAAAATGTAAGCTGGAAGGACATGAAAATTAGTAGGCTGAACAACTCTAAGGATTTATTTAAAGGAGAAATCTGGAAATATAGATGCCAAGCCATGATGCCTGAATGTTCGAGAACTTAGTATTGGCATGAGAAACCCAAAACAATAGATCATGAGGAATAGTTTCAACGGATAATTCAAGTAGCAAGAAGAGACATTGGAGGCGAAAACTCAAAATTGATTTCTATCATGAGGGACTGCATTTCAAGATTGTTCACTTGTTTGGCCTCCAAAACTATTAAAGAATGTAAACCTCCACTTGCCTTATGTCTCTAAGTGTTCCTTTGAAGAAAGGCACCCTAGTGCAGGAGGTTGCCACCATTGCTGGGTCTAGGAAGGGTCGGATCATTAGATGTATGCAACCTTACCCCTTCATGCGAAGAGGCTATTCCCATATTTTGAATCGGGACGCTCAAGTCACAATGGAGTGGGCAACCTCACTATTGTGCTAAGACTGAACCTTGGAAGTGTTCTTTTATGATAGCTTAAATAGATGCTTGAGATCTAATGGTAAATGTGTGCTATGTGAGTTAAATGGTAAGTTTTTTTTCACTTATCCATGGTACCAAGGTTTGCTGAGCTGGTACTTGAGCATATTGGCCGGTGAACGATTTGGGACGGTATGGATATATATACAGTCGTGTTTTGGGGTATACAAAAACATAAAGAGGGAGGGGGAGAGGGAGAAAGAAGAGAAGAAGAGGGAGGGAGGGACAGGAGCTGTCTAAACTCTAACCCTAACCCTAAGCAAGAGAGAGAGAGAGGGTTGAGGGTTTACAGGTGATGGCCGAAAGAGAGCAAGTTTGGCACCATGGAACAATTGAATAGTCATGAGCGGCTGGGGGCAGCATGCTCTGGAACCATTGAACGATCATGAGCAGCGGGGGGCAGCATGTTGTCGAACACCATTGCAACCCTGGAACAGTTGCAAGTAGCAGGGGGGGCATGCTCTTGAATCATTGTGAGTGGGGGTGAAAAGAAACGTTTGATTGTGGGGGGGGGGCTTGAACCATCATGAGGGTTGGGGGTGCGGGGGCGGCGCGTTTAAAAACTGAACCGGGAGGTTGGGGAGGGGTTTTATTACAGTGAACCACGTGTGGAGGAGGACTCATTATATTAAGGTTCACCCTACCTTTTGACAAAATGGAGAAGAAATCTCTATAGGAACACATTATATATGCTTGAATTGATGGAAAAGACATTAATTGACTAAAATTTAAGTTAGATTAGTTGGGTATAGTTGGCCATCCAGGTAGAAGAATTAGCATAGCAAGGGGCTAAGTCAAGCTGGATTTTGGTTGTATCAAAACTCAAAAGAGCCTCAGCTTGGGTCTCACTAATTCATAGTTGAGCCGGAAAGAAAGTCATACTCACCCTGTATATGAGCCTGTGTCAACCTATCAACCTAATAAGAGCTTCGTTTATGTGTTATATATATCAAAAAATGAAAAACAATAGGGTCAAGAAGAGGAAATCTAGAGTTAGGCATCAGAATCAAGTGAGAGATAAGAAGGAAATTAAAGCTGGCAAGACAATTTTATAATCCTTATGTTATCCAGTTATCTCCTCAATATTATCTATTCTTTTCTTCATCATAAACTGCATGGCCTTCCTAATCACTTGAAGCAAGCGTCAGCTAGCCCACGGCCTATTGCACTACTACCAATTTCTTGGGCACATAGGGATGTTTCTTAAGGGTTTGCCCAACCCATGGTGACATGTTGCCAACCTAGTTATATTAGGTTGGTGCCAGGTAACTCCTATGACAATTATGAAAAACCCTCAGCAAAACCTGTTTATTTGAGGTAGATTTTGGGGAGTTGGCTGGGCAGGTCATAAATCGCCATTTATAGGGAGAATAAAGAACATAATCTGAAAAGATGGGTTGTGGGCTTTTGTGGAGAAATCATAATGAGACCATTCTCAGCAAAATTGATCAATTAGTTGCTTTCGTGGGTTTTTGAAATCCATACAGAATATAGGGTCAAAAGATATGTTTGTTGCATCCAAGTTTGATAATCTTCTATAAACCATACTAGGGGACTAGACCACTCACCCAACATAAGGTCTATGGTACATGCGACTTTGTAAAAAAGCTTTCTGGCTTTTTTTTTTTTTGTGTAACAGTTTGCTGGAATTTGATGATTTTTTGGTAATTGGCTCCATTGAGGTTTTGTAATTGAAAGGATGATACCATATTTACATTTGTACATTTGTAATCGATAATGTGGTGCTCTAGAATAGGTCAAGACAATCAATTCTACAAGGAGAGGTCTAAAATTTAAGTCAGATATGTGATATTTGCAGAAAACTGAAACAGATAATTGATTTTGCAGAGGCAATCTCCATAAGAGAGCAATGTGATGTTTATCAGCAAATGCATTATGCCCCTCATGCAAATGCTTATGTCTTAGTTGATGGGAACTTTATCTACTAAGTGAAAGAGAGAACAGAGGGATAGGTCTGAAGAAGAAACTAGAACCCGTTCAATTAACTTTTGGAATATTTGGTGGCCCTTCTCCACATATATATGTCCAGGATTAAAATACGGTATGCTGCACGAATGTTGGTCATGGCTAGCATGGCTAGGTAAGTATTGTGCCATGCCATGCTGTGCTGCTCAAATAGCCAGCTATCTGTGAGGGCCTGTAACAGTATTATTGAGGCTGTCCCGGATCATGTCTACCTATGCTGGTTCTCTGCAAGTACACACTGACACTGGCCAATAGAAACTGATGTTCATGTATAGAAGTTTGCGTCTTTGCATCATGCCTTTATGTCGCATGTACAATATGTGCCATACAACATGGACTGGCATGGCACTACATCCTTATTCATGACATATGCAATTAATATTCAAATCCTAGGAAATCAGGACATAACTGAACTATCGATCGACTTATTCAATTCATAGCCTTGATTAAACTTACATTCAACAAAATGGAAAGTAAAGATATTTATGCCCTTCTTCCTGTTTTAATTGTTCCAGGTCATTATTCTTGGTCTAAGCAGGCCAGTTTGGTGCATCTGGCACATCCCAAAACAGGTACTATCAAGATGGCTGAAAATTATGTATAACGTATCTGAACAACTTGATCTGAACTTATGGGTCCTAAAAGCTGTGGCTGTTTTTAATCCAGCAATAGGCATTAGGCAATGAAATTAAATTTAAAATAACACCTAGCGCAAAATAGATCCCTAAGCTATCCATAAGCTATCTCAAGTCAAAATGAAGTGCATATTAATTGTGAGTGAATCAGTTTGAAAGATGCAATGCATGGCATCTGTTGTGGTAGGAAATGTACATGCCCATTAACTCATCTTGGTGTTTGGCCACCATGATGTTATGGATACCAAAAACACACAAAATAATCAATGAAAATTGTTTGCCTATCTAGTTAATGGTTAATAAATATATAGTACTTAGGAGTTGTGGTGTTATAAGTTATATATGAATATACATTGTCTTTAGCTTTCTTTTAGTTCTTTGTCTCTGATAAATAAAATGATAATTCACTTACTGCACATATCAGATGAAGCAGCATACGTGGGACTTTGCATGTGCATGCCATCTTGATATCTATGATACTTAATGTTCCACAGAGTGTACACATAGCATTTTATTGTGTCAATTCGATAATTTTGATTCAAGAGCTGACAAATGCATTTGTCATTGACAAGTTTGTACAAGTGCTCATTATAATTTATGTACATGATTGTTTCTGTAATAATGAATCTGGCTGACATTATGCATGTGTAATGTCGATCTTGTAATTGGTTTAGTGGCCTGATCTTATGTCTAAAAATGGTTTAGTGAGTAAGATTATTAATTGCTGACATGAAAGTATAAATGATTTTATCCATTGACCGTGCTTGGCTTCATTGAATTGATTTCTTAATTATTAAACTACACAATAGTTGATCTGTCTTTACTGTTGCATTTTTGCGATGTGTGAGAAATGGTGAGACAAAGGCAGCGGCGGCTAGGTTTATGCAGCCTTACCTTTATATGTGGAGAGGTTGTTTATGTGATTTGAACTTGTGGCACCCAGGTCACAGACTCACAAAGTCACAATAGAGCATCCTTACTATTGCACCAAGGCTCACCCTCCAAATAGGAAAATATCTCAAAACATAATTACTGAAATGCGACCTTTGTTGTTGTTATAACCTTCGATATCTAAATAAAGCTTAAGGTATATGACAAGATATAATCCTATGCCAACATTCGGTACCAAAGTTGGTATGGAGTTGTTATTAATGCTTGACAAGATCAAATGGAAAGCATTTCACTCCCATAGAAAATAGAATATCTTCATGCAATCCCCTTCTCATGACTACCATTTGCAAGAGGAGAGGAAGATAGATTAACATCTTCGCACATATAAACATAAAAGTCAAGGTGTATGATAAGATATATAACCCCATGCCAAAGTTTGTTTCTAGGGTTGGCATGTAATTCTTATTTGCTCTTGGAAAAACTAAATTGAAATCTGTGACAACCTTTTGCAATGGGAGGAGAGGAAGATAGATCAAAATCATCACACATGCACACACACTAGTGACCAGGCACCCACAATACGAGCTCGAGGGAAAATGAAAATAAAATGTCAAGTCACAATATGCACAAAATATAAATCTAAACTAAACATAAAAGATATTATTTTTTTTGCATGAAACACATAGTAGCAACCCGGCATGTGCAATTCATGCACAAGGGAAAAATGAAAATAGAATCTTAAGTCACATTTTATGTACAAAGTATAAAAATGTTGAATAAATAAAGAAGTGATATCATGCTTTTGAAAAATAATCCTTACAATACGATTTGATTTTGAATATTTTTTTTTTCATATTTTTATCAAATTAGGTTTTCAAAGCAATCCAAAATCTTTCCATGTTTTTTATGATATCATTTTTCCCTCAAATTAGTCTTAGAAAATAATTCTCCACAAGTATGATACAATTTGGAGCAAAACTTTTCATCATTTTATCAAGTTGGATGTTCAAAAGAATCTAAAATCCTTCAATTTTTTTAATTATTTAATAGCTAAAATTAATAAGGGATAAGTTAGCTATTATAGAAAGTGGGAGGCATTTTTGGAATAAAATGATCAGAGGAATATAGTGGGATATTCCTTGTTTTAAAGAACTGTCATTTTTTAATTGCGCACAAAAACACAAATTCATGCATGCATGCATGTACGTATGTATATGTATATTGCCTTGTGATTCTTCATTATTAATGGATGGACTCTATGACTTCACCAGCACCTGACAGAAGAAGTTGTTTGAAAAAGCATGTGGTAGTGGGTCAATAATGTAGCTAACTTTTATGTTGTGTGGATGCATTGAGTAGGCAAATGCCTTCCAGTATTTTTTTTGGCTCCTAGTAGTGGAAATAAACATCATTTATCTTCAATCAGGATTTGCATGCAGGGATTCTCATATCTATGCCACTGCATGCCAAATTTTCCATATCATAAATCTTCTTTAGCTTCAAGTTCTACCTGTCCTCTCTTACTTCTGATTTTCTGTCTTATCCCTAAAGTGATTCTTGCTAATTTCTATATTTACTTGGGTTTCTTTCATATAATATCAGTAAGAATCAAAGCCTTATCTGTAGATTTTCTGTAAAGGGATATAAATGAGTTTGTAATATGTTCTTCATGTCTTGTCAAAGCAAAGTCTCTTCATCTCACTCAAGCCGCTTCTCGGCAAACCTCAATGTGTTTATATAAGTGTCTGGCCTAGAGGTGTGTGAAATAGGCCCTTGTAGAAGATTTAATTAAAAGCCAGATATTACAGCGTACTATAGTGGATCAGTAGCAAATATGTGCTGTATCAGTTTTGTGAACAAATATTAATGCCTGGATGAGCATAACAATAATAAAGCCTCAAGGTCTTTGTTATATTGCAAACTAGAATCAGCTTGGCACTTCTCAACCCTTTGATACAGATAACATGCACATATTTTGAAAATTTTTTTCTAAATGGAGGAGTCCATATTAGCCTTTACTCGTTAGATAGGAATAGGTTTTAGCCCTTTGGCTTCCCATTATTGAAGATAGCCATGGTGACTTTTTGGCTGTTTTTAAATTTGACCTAGGTTTGTGATGACTGATGTATGGTCAAGTAAACACAACTATATATCATGGTTCAAAGATTACAAACTTTCTTTCTTTCTTTCTTTCTTCTTCTTCTTCTTGGATTTGAAAGTATGTATGGAATAATTATAAGTTTAATTACAGATCCTTAAAGAAGTTTTCCCCCTCTCCATTAGGTTTGACAACCCTGGAGCTCGAACCTCATAGATCTTATGGCTGTCATGTCTTACATTGTCAGTAAATCAAAAAATTGATGTGACATCAATTCTTCTATTATGTCAGGGAGTATTTTAATAAAATGAAACTTGGATCTTCTTCTTCTGCTTCTTTCATTATTCCAAGGAGCATTTTAGCAAAACAAAACTTGGATTTGGAAGTAGATATGGAACAACTAAAATTTTATTCACAGAATTTAGAGAAGTTTTTTCCTCTCCTCTCCACTAGGTTTGACCACCCCAGAGCTTGGACCTCAGATCATATGGCTGTCATATCTTATATTGTCATTAAATGAAAAAAATGATGTGAGATCTTCTATTATTTCAAGGGAATTATAAAAATAAGATATATCCTGGATTTGCAAGTAGATATGAAAGCATGACAAGCTTAGTTACATAGAAATTTTGAGAATTTTTTTTCCTTCCTCTTCTCCACTTGGTCGGACTCCCCTAGATCCTGAACATCATAGACAATATCGCTTTCATCTCTTCCAGTTTTAATGAGAAAAAAATTTGAGATCAAATGATGTAGCTTTTAACTAGGTATATATATATATTTTTGGCATATCACCGAAACTATATATCCAAAGACCACAAACAATATAATAACCTACTAAGAAATGTTTAATTTATTTCTTGACTTATTTTGTTTTCTTTGTTATTCCCCTAATTTATTAATATATTATGAATTTTTTTAATGTATTTTGGATGAAATTTCTGAAATTGGAAGCAAAACTTCTGTTATAGCCGGAACAGAATTGATAGCTTAGATTTTTAAACCTTGCCACATGCGCACATACAGGTCACACATGTATATAATCCCATAATGACTTAATGCTGTTTTTATCCTTTCCTTAATGGTCTTTTGTCATTACATTGTAAAAATTTGGAACTCCTATTGGGACATTACTTCCAATATTGCTGTAATACCTACTAGAATCAGACATGCAAGCTTTTTTTGTTAGTGAGAATGACTGTTTGCACATTAACTCTTCTCAAATACAAATTAACTGGGTATGTTTGAGCCACAAAGGAGAGACTATCTTGTGCATCATTTCTCATAAACTGTAAAAAAGCACATTTTAGTTTGATATAGTGAAATTTGAAAACTATGATGAACCATAACCTGAATTGAATAAAAATGTACATTGACGTGGCTTCTTTTCTCTTGAAACAGGTCTTACAGTTGTTTGTACTGGCTAGTCATGTCATCTAGCAGTACCTTTTTTAATGATTTGGGAATTAATCCTGAGTCTAGTGATTCTCAGGATAATGAAGACATGATGGATATCAATGAGCATGTGAATGACTATGCTCATCAGTTACCAAAGCCAAGTGCATCTGTTGCTAGCAGTGTCTATGAACTCCTAGAATGTCCTGTTTGCTTGAATGCTATGTATCCACCCATCCATCAGGTTTGCTTGATATACAACTCTTAAGCATTTACACATTGTTTCACCAAAAAGCAAAATCCGTTTATTCTCAATTGTTATTTATGGTTCTTAGTTTGTTGGTTATTATGTGGATAGTTTCCTCTACCAGAAAATATCTATTTACCATATAAATGTAGAATCCTCTGAATCTCACTGCATGTGGTTGGACTCTAAATGCTCATTTGTTCAGTTTTTATTATTTTAAAGACTGCTGCTTCTCTTCAGTGGGTCCCAAATCTTTAGTGAAATATAGGGAGTCTGTTATGCATAAGAACTGCAACACCATCAAGATTCCAGATTAGTGTGGCCCTATGGAGAAATCAAAGCCATCGATACTTTCATGTTCATTGAATATGCTGATACTAGTTTGTCCTTTGGTACTTAAGATTTGACTCTTCATTGCCATGCATTCATTTTTACATTTTTGTGAAATTAGAGCCTTATAATAGGGCACATTTGTGCTTGTGGTCTTACCTTGTTACCATTTGTAAGTATTTGATTGGATGTGAATTCTTCATGCTATCATTTATGTTCCATGTTATATTTGTGTCTACAAAGGCCATATAGATAATTCACCAGAACAATGGCTTGGTACCTGAGTAAATAGTTACTAATTTTCTTGAGTAGTTTTCTTCTACTAAGGGATGGAGGATATGATAATACTTTCTATGGGTGAATAGAACTGTCCTACAACATATCATAATAGTATGTAATATTTTATTTGTATAATTGTTATACTGATGCACAGCCATTTATGTGCTTGGTTTATGCATCAACATGGCCATGCATGATTGGCAACAGCATGCAATTTAAGGGGATCACATAATTCACCAAGGGTCCTGCAGTCCTGCTATTCATGCATCAATGTGTTATGCCTAAGGCCAGCAAAACAGGATATGTTGTAGCTTGTTTTCCTCAACATCTCATTGTTTAATACTTCCGAATTTAAATAAGTCAGCAAACGAGATTGTTGCATCTAGTCTACCTGTCAACTTGATGGTCTGGAAATAAATTGAGAATTTTTGTTACCATTTTTGGATTTGATTTATGCCATTATTGTTGCTCCCCCTCTGTTTGCACTCTTTTAGGTCCGTAAAATTTGATGTAAGGGAACCAGTTGTACATATATCAACCATATTTTGCAACTGATGCCGAAAGAGTAAGGAAATGAAGTAGCCGCACAACTGCAAAAACCAAGTGGGCAAGAGGAAATCTTTAAAATAAATGAAAGAAAAGAGAGAAATTACGGGAAAACATAAAGCAACCTGCATTGTACTTAGATTAGCCTAGGTTGCTCTAGCATTATCTATTATTGAAGTGCAACTGAAATGAAGTGGATTAATGTATCCACGAACACTATAGTCGATACTATTGTTTCAAAATATTTGTTACAGAAACACATTTTTATTGTAGGTGTTTGCTTCATAATTTCTTTTTTGGTTAGACCTATTGGTGGGATGCAGTTAGCCTCCGTGCAAAATCAGGTTGGTTCAGCCCCAAAAATCGAAAAAGGCTCCAAATTGGATGGTTCGGTTTAGTACATGGCTGAATCGGCCAGTACGAATCGGTCAGTGAAAAGTGGCCCATTTTGTTTAAAAGTAGGATGAGCAAGAGAGGGCTCAAAACAAATTCTGCCCCCGTCAGCAAAATAATAGCCAAAAAAAAGGAGAAATCAAAGGTTCAAGGTATGCAGGCTTCTCCTCACATCCCTTACTGCCTTCCCTCTCTTTTTCTTTTGGGAAGCTTGATAATTCATAGAAATTAGAAAGAGAAGGGGAGATTATGCTAAAAATTTTTGATTTTGGTATGATTTTATCATATATTGTAGATTTATGGATGATGTACATTATGTGACTAAAATCATTTATTTTTTTTAAGTATATATTTTTATAAATTAAAATATATTTTAATTAAAAATTATTAAAAATAAATTAAAATAATTATGAAGCTAAAATATTATTAAGCTACTCTCTACATAAATTTGGTGTCCGTTTACCAAATTTGATGCATCATGTGCATAATAGCCTAGGCCTAAATTTGAGTAAAATTGAAAAATAAGTAGTATTTCATGCACGTTCATGCGTTTAGAAAAATATATGTAATGTTTGTTGTAAGATTCTACATAGATCTAGGGTCAAATTAATTTTTGAATTTAAAATATTTTTTTAAATTAAAATAATAAAAAATGTAAAATTAATTCAAAAGAATGAAATAAGGAAATAAATTTATTTTTTTACATAATTACTAAACTAACGTGTTTGTTCAACTTATATGAATGGATCCATCGAGGAAGAAAGATTCAGAGCGTGACATTGGTTGGGATTACGAGTAGATGCTCTCGGGTTGGCACTATTGGAAATGCAATTAGTGCAATATAGAGTTCAGGAGAGGAGGGATGGCTAAGTTGAAGCAGTACTTGACTGATGGTTATCCCTATGTAGCTATATGCTGAAAATATCCACAAGAGATTCGATAGCTGATGAAGAAACACTTCGTTTATTTCAGAGCTGCGAAGGAGAGAACTTCGAAGAAGGTGGAGGTGGACCACCAAGCTGTAGAGCCGTTTTCTTTTCACTTTAGGGAGTTAGAGGAAGCCTCCACTCCAGATGATGAGAAGTCATAGATTCAAGCTACCAGTCAGGCGAGCTTGGATGGTCAGTGACAACTTGAGAGGTGGCTAGGCATATGGCTCAATTTGGGCCATCTGCTTATGAGTCGGCATCGAACTCTATAAGTATTGGAGGAGAGTTAGAGTTTTGGAGGACCTCCTCCATTAGAGAGCTTGTAAGTAGAGTCATGAGTTGTCTGTATCTATGCTGGGAGCTTTTAGTAGTAGAAAAAGTCCTTCAGAGATTCCACTAGGAGCCACTATCCATGAATTGGATCCATATATCTTCTTCAGTAAGGACTCTAAGCAATAGAGGATTGATAGCATGGTGAAGAAAGACAAAAGAAGGATATGTGGCGAGCTATTGGATCCTGATTTCACTTCAACCATATTCTAACGCATACGACTAGCATCACATATTATCCCTCTGCTATTGCATCTATATGGGTTGCAGGTTCAGATGTAGATCCTTCAAAATCGAAGGACATTTACGGTGTGCTTCCTGACAGCAACAAGGAGCTACAAAAATGGACTGCATTATATCAGAACAAGTGGCCAGTTTGTGGACTGACGGTGATGTGTGATGGTTGGACTAGTCCTATCAGGCGAGTATTATTAACTTCTTAATATATTGTGGTAAAAAATATTTTTTAGAAGTCCATTGATGCTTCAGATCAGATGGGTGATGCCATGTACATCCTCAAATTGAAGGAGGTGATCTATTAGGTAGGAGAGCGAAATATCGTGCAAGTTATCATTGACAATGGGCCATAATATAATGCCATAGGGGAGATCTTGATGGAGCAATGACCACATATTTTCTGGATCTCATATGTTGCACATTGTATCGACTTTATATTGATGGATATCAGAAAGTTTCATAGGGTGCAGGAGATAGTGGAGTCAGTATAGACTATTCTTAGATTCATCTATAACCATACATGGGTCTTGTCATTAATGCAGAGGTACATAGGGGGAGAGATCTTGAGAGCATGTGTCATATGGTTTGCTATGAACTATATAGCACTTGGTAGTCTTGTTAATAAGAAAGTAGGCCTGTGTCAGATATTTGTTAGTATTGAATGACTGTAGAGTAGATATGTTAGGGCAGGCATTGAGCGAAGCACTGTCGAGAACTTAGTGGCGAGATAGACATTCTGATAGTGGGTTGACAAGATAATGAAGGTTATTAAGCTTGTATATAAGGTGCTTTGGATCATGGATAGTGAGAGATACCCTTAAATGAGCTTCTTATATCACATGATGGAGAGGACAAAGTATCAAATCAGTGTGATGGATCTGAAACATGCCCAGAAGTATATCAACATCATTGAGTGATGGTGGGACTATCAGATGGGTAGGAACTTGCATTTAGCAGATAAGTAGCAAATCAAGAACATTCTAAAAATTTGATTGCTCTTGTATTTGTACAAGTATATCTAAATAATTATAAAATTTATTTGGAGCTTACTATCTGAATCCGAGGTTTCAGTACATTGTATATAGGATAGATATGGATAAGGAGCTTCTGACTGTCCTATGAAATGTGATATATAAGATAGAGCTTGATTCAGAAATCGCAGCTATATACTTAGTAGAAGTAAGTTAGGTTAAGTAGTTTTGTTAACTTAGCTGTATTTTTTAACCAATAACATATTATAACAAGTATTCTTTTGCAGAAGAAAGTGTTTAAGAAGGGCATAGAAAGCTCTGGAGACAGTGTGACAGTGTAGCAGTTGTAAGCAAAGCAAAGATAAATCCAGACAGATTAGATATCAATGACGACATCTCTTATTTAAAATTATATGGCTACTAACATGTTACAATCTTATTTAAATTTGCTTAATGCTTTGTAGCTAAATGGTGAATTCATTTGGTTAATGACAAGAAATATGAAGTGAGTTGCTATCGAATCCTTTTGCAGATGGTTTTCTCTAGTGGTTGTGAGCGTAATTGGTCGATCTTCGCTCTTATCTATAGCAAGTGGAGGAACCGCCTGACACAAAACGCATCAACGACCTTATATATATTCACTATAATTTGAGGTTGAGGCTTAAATGCATTCAAAAGGAAGTTGAGCTGAAGTACTCGGATTAGACTATGGGTGACTTTGTCGATTATGATGAAGATCCAATAATCTGATGGCTTGTGGGCCAGTAGCATGAGCTGGAGCTTGATAAGCCCAGATTATTTTCATGAGTAGTTAGTTTGTAGCTAGCGAGGTTGGAGTGGATGTTGAGCACTGGGCAAGAAGCAACCTTTCCTGTAGGTTTGTAACTAATCAGCTACAACATCCATCCTCGCAGCACAGACAGCTACAGTGAGACACGACGGAAGGGCAGGCAGCTGTTCAGCATAGAGATAAAGGAATGAAAGGTAGTTATAGTCCTGATGGAGGGGTGGAGTAATCAGTTCACTCAGATTTAGAGATCAGGTGGTATGGTGATGATAGTTCTTCTAATGATCATGGATCTGGTGGTCAAGGATGAAGCAGAGGTCATGAGACTATTGTTCATGAGACAATTGCAAGGTGGTTTTCGTTCATTGGCGAATTCCAATTTACACATGCATACAGGATAGTGACCACAATGCACGAGTTGGTAGAGTCCACAAGGATATGAGTGCATGAGTTGGTAGGCAGCTGCTCAACATAGAGATAAAGGAAGAAAAGGTAGTTGCAGTCCCGATGGAGGGGTGGAGTAATCAGTTCACTTAGATTTAGAGATCAGATGGTGCGGTGATGATAGTTCTTCTAATGGTCATGGATCTGGTGGTCAAGGAGGGAGCAGAGGTCTTGAGACCATCTTTCATGAGACAATTGCAAGGTGGTTTTATTCATTGGTGAATTCCAATTTACGCATGCACACAGGATAGAGATAATATGCACGAGTTGGTAGTCTACGAGGATATGATTGCGATGGATTCCTTGAGGTTTTCAGGATACGATGCAGCTATAGATGATCTCGCATATGAAGTTGGATCCATAGATGTATCACATTCATCCTTGTATCTCAGATCCTCTTATCCACAGCCATAGACGGCTTATAATCTATACGGATATGGGTATGGTACGTCCGAGGCATCATCTTCCAGTGGCTACTACCTTATGCAGTTTTTAGCATCTTATGGATTAAATTTTATTGTCTGCATATTTGGATGGCCCCTCTACAGTCATACTATCAGCCTAAGGACACCTCTCAAAGTCAGTGCTTCAGCAAGAGATCTGACCAAGGTTTGCCATACCGTGCCGAACCGGCCGGTACACCCCGTCTCGTACCGGACCGGTGGAGAACCGGCAC
>KE504808.1:564863-575814 GCA_000441515.1 Elaeis oleifera | reverse complement strand
CTTCACTTAAAACTACGTTTTTTTAAAAAAATCGCAAAACAAGGGCGATGCCCATGTTTCACGCCCGCGGCGCTGCGTGCGTGGATTGCGGCCTCCGGCGGCCACGGTGGCCAGCCGGGGCCGTCCGGCGGCCCCGCCAGCTCCTTCTCCTCTTTTTTTCTTCCTCTTTCTCTCTCTCTATTTCTCTATTTTTTCTTCGATTCGGGTCGTCGGTTCGGTACGGTATGAAATCGTACCGAACCGTACCATCGGCCGGCCGAAACGGCCGGCGGTACCGGTTTAGCATACCTTGGATCTGACACTAGTTATAATTCAGCATGCATACCTTATGGGGTGAGCGTAGAGGACTATAATGCTTCTTGGTTAGAGGAATGGGTTGATGTTCCTTCAAATTATGTAAATGATTTGGATATTTATGAGCGATATTGGCGCTCGATGAGATTCTAAATCTCACATATATTGATTAAATATATATAATTGACTGTATCATTGTATTTTTCATATTTTTTAATTGATTTGAGCATTTTAAGATTCAATAATATCTAGTCTTTATAAGGCTATCCCTAGGCTAGTCATTATAATGTATAACACTGTCCCCCTTTGATATAGCGTCATGTCGAATAAAACACTTCATCACACACGATTAGGATATGTCGGAGTGATACAAACATCAAATAATATCAACAAACATCAATTTGGGCTTCAGATCATTCAAGAAATCCCAAAAAATTGATTAGATATCATACCAAAAAAATCGAAAACAACCCCCCTCCCCCTTAAAAGAATGTGGCATGCTGGTTTGAATGGGCATGCCTAGCCGTACTGTGTTTGGGTTTGGTTCCGAACTGGTTGCTGGTTGGTATGTGTCCCAGTACTGATTCGGCTAACCTTGCAAAAAAGGGTTGGGCGATAGTATTTTTCATTAAGATCTGCTTACTAACACCAATTTCATCTCTGCTTCTTGAGCCTGGTTGGATGCAAGCCTCCTATCTTGGTGTGACAACACATGCATGGGGAGGGCTGACTAAGGATAGGCGAGAAGAAAAGTTGGTGGGATCCGGGAAACTTTCCATCATGCATTTCTGTGACTTTTAAGGATACCAAAAAGCACTTCTTGATTGGTTTCTATCCCTAAAATCATGTGACTGTGGATGCATGGCTTTTCCCAAACTCCCTCTCTCTCTCTCTCTATTAGACACACACACACACACACACTCTCTCTTCGTCCCTTCTGATATGTGTGCTAGATATCACATGGAGAGGGGGAGCTGTGCATTCAATCAGCATCTTTTGTCATTTTTATTCTCAACTCCTCTTTATTTCTTTGGTACATCTGTTCTACTCATATTTTTGGTTTTCATTGTGTTTTTTCTTAAATTAAATCTGCAGTTTTGTTTCACCTGTTCTTCTGAAAGACCAGATTCTATCATATGTTATATATTTTCAAGCATAGCTTCAATAGTGGTGCATATAACTAGGTCCTTTCTTGGCATTTGCAGTGTTCGAATGGTCATACATTGTGTTCTGGATGCAAACCTAGAGTACAGAATAAGTGTCCTACTTGCAGGCATGAATTGGGCAATATTAGATGTCTTGCTCTGGAGAAAGTGGCAGCTTCTCTTGAGCTTCCATGCAAATATCAGAGCTTTGGTTGTAATGGGATTTATCCTTATTATTGCAAGCCGAAACATGAATCAGTATGCGTATATAGACCCTATAATTGTCCCTATGCGGGGTCTGATTGCACCATCGTAGGTGATATTCCTCATTTGGTGAGCCATTTGAAAGATGATCACAAGGTTGACATGCACAATGGGAGCACATTCAACCACCGATATGTCAAATCAAATCCACATGAGGTTGAGAATGCAACATGGATGCTAACGGTACCTTTCTAACTTTAAAATATGCTTTTGATGTGCAATGATTCTTTATGGCTAGTGATTCTTGTGATTATGCTCTCTTCTGTTTTTTTTGGACTGTGTTACCCATGCCTTCTTTGACTATTATTTTGTAAAATACAGTAACTTGCACATTTCATATGACATGGTATTATTTTGGTGCAACTGCTTCCAGCCTCCCACTATATGGATTGTTATTGATGAGCCAGCTTTCATTTGGGTCCATGAGCTGAAATCACATCAACCTGCATGTTCCTATAACTAGGAAGCAGTAATGAACTAGCCAGCTTTGTTTGCATACACCAAGCTCGAGCCACTACCGAGGAAACATGAACTTTCATATGCCTCTTTCGATTAGTGAGTCTATTTGAGTCTAGTTTGTGTACACTGAGCTTGATCCCGTATTGGAGAAGCCTGAACTTTCAGGCGTCTCTTTTGATTAATGAGTCTAGCTGTGTGAGGATGATAATGGTTCTGCTTGAATTGATGGCTGTATGCTGTATATCTTTAGATATTAAGCATGCAATTTCTTTGTGAATTTAGTCAAATAGTAGGGCTGATCTTTATATAGAACATCCACATTGAAATCTTTCTTGGAGTTTAGATGTCAATTGATGTATTGACTTTTTAATGTTGTGATAAATGAAAGAGGCTTAAACATCTATATAAAAACCGTCGAATGATAATGACCAAAATGAGCTGAGTGGGTATGTCTTGCTTGTGATCTTGTTTTGATTTTTGCTGAGCTTGGGCCTAATTCTGTGGGTGCCAAGTCACATTCAAGTTTAACAACAAGGCTGAACCAGCTACTGTAGGTTTCATCAATTAAAGGTCATGGTCTCCTTTTAATTGTCAAACTTCATATCTAACCAAGTTTCTTTGAAGTACCAGTTCTGGTGCGACACCTGTTGGTGACTGGGTTGGTACAGTATTGGTATGTTAGCAGACCTCGACACAAGGCCCACTTTGGTGTCCTGGTACTGCATTAAGACACCATTTTCCCCAAGTTGTTTTTGTTGCTTAGAGTCTACTTATATCATTCATTAGACTTAGGAGAGGTTTTAGGTTCCATGATTGTTGTTTATGGTACCTATTAGGTAGTAATCTGTTATTCAGGCCGAAGACATGAATCAGGCATATGATGAAGCTTATAGAGCCAGTGCCGCAGCACTGTTGGAGATGAATATCCGATCCAGGAAGTAGATATGTCTCTCTGAACCCTGAAAGGATTCTGAAGGTCATTCAATACCTAGCTTCGGACATCCTCGATCCGAACTTTGGCCTCTGGTGATCTTTACACTCGACAAGCTTCCCAATCAGAACACCAGAGTCCAACTGACCCTGACTTCGGCTGATAACCAAAGCTTCGCCAACCAATCCCAGTCCCCCAGCAGGCTAACATCCGGATAGCCCGATCTCAGACTTTGGTGGCAGACATGCTTCAGACTCATCGATCCTTATCCTAGCGAATACAATTGACTCTGGCCACTGTCATTCGATGCCTACATGCATTGGACCACTCTGAAGCCTCCTCAATCGAAGCCGGCCCGATCTTATCGGCACCCTCATTTTAAATTCAAAAGCGCCTGCGATGCCATAGCTGGCTCCGAAATTGATAAGGTAAGTGTAATTGTCCAATCTCGAAGATCTCGATCGAAAGTTTCATCATACCGCACCTAAATCGGCCATGCAACTTGTTCGAAATGGTTTTTCAGCCCTTGCCTACAAAATGACCTCCAGGGGAACCCCAAGGTATGCACGCACAATCTCTCTCAGCACTCTTCTGTTTTTTTGAGATCTGACTTGAGCGTCGAAGGATCTCCATCGGAGCCAACTTTGATTAGGACTTGCCTTGCAGGTCACCTCTCTGGAAGGGCGCACCACCGCTCTAGCTACTTCGATCGAGTTTCGAATTTAAATTGCGACTGCTTGGTGCTAGAGGATGGGATCCAGACCAGATTTTGAGGAGCTGGAGATTGAGATCATAGCCTTGCGCATAACATCTTTCCGGCAATCCAACACCACCACTTTCTAATAGGCATAACATCTTTCCGGCGATCCAACACCACTTTCTAGTAGGCAGAGAACACGGCCAATCCCCAGGCCCAGACACAACCCCAGGAGGCTCCTTTGCCTCCACCACCAGTGGTGGCCGTTAGTGTGGAGCAGTTCAGCCTACTATTTAAGTGGGTACAAACCTTGACCACTGCCATTTGGCTATGCAGCCCGCACCGGCAGCGGCGGCGTCGGCACAGCAGATCAATGTTGCACCGGCAGCAATAGCAGCATAGCTGACTAACGCTGCATTGGTGGCGGAGTCGCAACTAGCCAACCCTGTACAGCAACTTGTGCCGCCACCATGAGAGCGATCGCAGATCCCCCTGCAGAGCCCTGAGCGAGGGAGGCAGACTCGCCATAGCCAACCTCGAAGTCTAGAGCGAAGAAGGCGGCGGTCTCTGAGTCCCTATTCTAGGCAGGACTCGACCTCTAACCGGCGATCTACTTCAGTGTTCGAAGGATTGTACTGCCCAAGATGTGGACATCAACCGCAAGCTCTGGGAGATGAACGAGCCGATTGAGGCACTCCGCAACAGGCTCTGATGTGGGATGATGGATACCATACATACCCGCCATTCAGCATCTGGATTGTGCTAGAACCACTCTCCCGCAACTTCAAGATGCCACAGCTGGAGAGCTATCACGGGACTATCGATCTTGTGGACCATCTGGAGATCTTCAAGGCTCTAATGCTTTTTCACGGGACTATCGATGCTGCTGGTGTAGACACCAGTCACCGTGATTTCTTATGGTTCGATTGTTGATAGAGCCCCTGTCATTTTATTTGAGTCCTGTTATTTTATCTTTTGAGTCCTATAATAAATTTGGTCTTTAAATTGAGTTTGATTTGTAATTGAGTCCTAGTTGGAGTCAACCATATTCATTTCGAGTCAGTCACCTTGAAGACGCACGAATTTGAATCAGATTCTTATCTGGTTGGATGTTTAAGATTAGTTGTGTGACAAAACAAAAGAAAAGGGATGTGCGTGTGAGAACGAATAATCTGATTTCTTTCTCGCCATAATCTTTTCTCAACACCCCTCTCCACTTCACGCATGGGATTTAACGCCCTCCTCATCCAGGGGTTTCGCACCTTCCTTTTGTTCAGGTTGTTAGAGTTTTCTTCTAAAAGAGGAACAAAGGGTCTTGTAAAGAATAAATGATTGAGAATAATATTTCTGTTTTCTTATCTTTATGTGTTCTTTCTCGCTCCCTTCCTCCGTCTATTATTCTTTCTTCTTCTATCCCCTCTTCCTTCTCTTCCTATCTTCCTCTCTTCTTTCCTCCTCTCTACCGTCTCTCTTCCGAATTTCTCCAAGGTTTGAAGGTGAAGAACGACGACTCCTCGATGAATCCCATTAAAACCCGCAGGATCCCAACCAGCATCTCCCTTCCCTACGGATAGTTCTTTGCAAGTTCGGATCGAATCCCGTAACCTTGGATAACGTAAAGATTTGCCAACAATCGCAGCCTGATTCGACGTTCGAATCCTCCCTCATCCAGAAGTCTTCATCGGCGTGTTGTGAGATCTCTTGCTTTTAAATAGATTTCTGAGCAGATTGTTATTGTAGAGAGTTAATCCTTTGTTTCTTTATTAATCAGATCTGAATTCTTTTAATCCTAATCTGATGCCCTATCTTAGATGGTTTCTCAATCGTCTGCGGTCCGAATCTAGATCTAGGGGCAAATCAACATGCATGCACATTAATGGTCTTTTTCCAATTTTAGCATAATCATTTCCTTAGTCTTTGGTTTGCTGGCTATCTATTAATTGTTAATAAATTTGAATGCTTGCTTCCTCTAGGTCTGAATCATCCCATATCAGTTTGGTATCAGAGCATGGTTGGATTAGGGCTAAAGTTTTGCATTTAGGTAGTTTTCTGCATCAAAACCTGCATATTGGTACCCTACGCAATCCTCAGAGGAACTATGATTCCCATTTTCAGAGATCTTAGAAAATTCTCAAATTTTCTGTGTAGATTCTAGACTTGATTGTTATGTGGGGTTTAAATTTATAAGAATCTGAAACCATTTGCTCCTTGAAGATCCTTCTGAAATTTCTTACACATCCTGATTTCTGCACCTGAAAATTGTTTAGAAAATTTTTTGTGCATCCTTGGAAGAAATAAACTTTCCATCTATAGGAGAATCAGAAATTTGTGAAATTTGATGATTTGAAAACTAGATTCGATAATGAAGATTGTCATGAGTGAAAATCTGGAAAACAGATCTGAGATTGGTGCCAGATTTGTTTGTTAGTTGAAGATTAGCGCATAGAATTCGGTGATCTGTCCTGTTTTGTGCAACCTATAAAAAAATAGAATTTCACACCTCTTGAAACATCCAAAAAAACTCCAAGAGTTGGTTTTCTGGAATCCTTACTGGAAAAGGAATCTAGTGATGCTTTGAAAACTGTGAAAACTATCCTTTGAGAACCCTATAGCAGAACTTCAACCAGAGGGTTCTGCGATCCAAAACAGAATTTCTGAAAATCTAAAATTTTTTGCACTTAGGAAGAATTTTTATGTTTGTTTGAACTTCATATTTTCAGTAACTTAGTTTCAATTTCTAGTTTGATAACTTAGTTGGTACCGTTTTAATTTATTTTGGAACCAATATTTGCATCTTGTTTGCATCTGTAAGCTATCTTAAGGGCACTCCCATCATAAGATAAGGGAAGGATTTCATCATATTTTCTTGGCCCAAAAACAATTAACCTCATGCACATTGACCCAAGCCTAAGATAAAATCAATTAGACATTAAAAGAATAGGGCAAAACAAGTCAAGTTCAGTTACTACAATGAGTTTTAGTACGAGTTTGGTCTACAATTGACTTCGTAAGCTGGTGTCTAAGGCAAAAGGTATAAGACAATGCTTAAGTGAATTGTGGTTACTTAATTAGGACCTCGCGAGAGCGAGGGGAGCCTCCCACATATTCTACCTTTACCTTGCCAGCCCAAGGATTCGAATGTTGATCTACTTATGCTTTGATTGATTCATAGTAATTTGAGCTTTTAGGTCTAAAAATCTTTAGAGTCGGTGGTACTGCGAATCGGTTGTACTGCATGTTTACTGGGTCCAGAGTTAGATATCATCCAGATAACCCAGAGTCAAGTCACGAAATGGATTTGAATGCGAGAGTAGGGATCCTAGTAGAAGAAAGAATGAATGGCATAGAAGTACGTGTTAGGATTACCCTCTCCTAGATGCCTACCCTAGAGAGTGACATGATCATTTTGGTTTGATAGAGGTCGCAATTTGGCGATCCGATCCTATCACGATCATAATGACCAAGATGAGAGAATACTTCGGAGTGTCAAGGTTGAAGCCCCAAGCTTTGTGGGCCGTCTGGACCTCAATAAGTACCTTGACTGGGAGGCAGACATGAACCATTATTTGAATGGTACGATATGTTTGAGGAGAGAAATATCAGGTTCGCTAAAATGAGACTTCTAGGTTTAGCCAAATTATATTGGAAAATATGGAGCGATTAGCCATGCATAGGCAACAGGAGCCTATAAGTACTTGAGACGAGATGAAAGATAAATTCATGAAAAATATCTCCCTACCTCCTATCAGCAGCATCTCTTGGATCAATGGCAAAGGTTGACCTAAGGTAGCAAGTCTGTTACTGAGTACATCATCAAATTCGATGAATACTTTATGCGATGTGGTGTTAGTGAAGATCCGTCTATCACCTTGTCATGATTTAGAGCTAGTGTAAGGGATGACATACAAAGAGAATTGTTGATGCGCGAGGTCTGTAGCTTAGAACAAGCTTATCAATTAGCACAGAATTATGAGAGATTCCAAAGGTTGTCGGTCACCTGACAACTTGAGTCACATAAACTTGGTATTCTTGGTCTTAAACCTAGCCTTAATCAGACCCCTAGACCCGGCTATAATCAGATCCTAACCAATCGTTCCCACCTATTGGTCCCCCACCAAGAAAGGATGATAAAGGCAAAGGAGCCTTTATAGAGAACCTAAGAGGAAGTAGTTCCGGAACCCGATGCTTTAAGTGCAACGGATTAGGTCACATTTCTGGTCAGTGCCCATCTCGAGCTCTACACATTGGAGAGTCCGAAGAAGAGAATGCCAAAAACTTGTTAGGAGATGAAGAGGTATACATAGCAGATATTGAATTAGCTGAAGCTTATAAGGAACCAAGTGCTTTGGAAGAAGTTGACCCTGAAGAGAGAATGGGTATAGTAAGATGCGTTTTAGCCCAGCCAAAAGAAAGTGAAGATTGGCATAAGACTATTATTTTTCACACATTCATAGTTCAGAGAAATAAAGTGTGCAAGGTCATCATTGATAGTGGTAGCTGCATCAACGCTATTTCGACTGATGCTATGTCAAAACTTGGTTTGATGCCCGTAGATCATCCAAAACCATACAAGATCGTCTGGATAGATGCATCGTCCATCCCAGTTAGGCACCGTTGTCTGGTTCCCATTAAATTTCAGTCTTATTAGAAAAATGTGTGGTGTGATGTTATACCCATGGATGAAGGAAGCATAATCCTAAAAAGACCCTGGTTGTTCGATCAGGATACAATGCTTCATGGTCGATCCAACTCATATACGTTCATGAACGGAGGCAAGAAATTACGTTATATCCTTCACCCCTTAGGAATATAAAGAAGAACGGCTCATTAGAGTCCAAAGAAGAAAAGCAGAACAAGAGTTTACATTTAATCGGTGCAAAAAAATTTGAAAAAGATTTGAGAGAAAATTCTTCTATTTGGATTCTAGCCGTTATGAAAGTTAGCACGAAGGACACAAGTCATCACCCCCAGGAGATAGTAAGCCTCCTTGAAAGCTTTAAAGATGTTTTCCTTGAGGATCTCCCGGATCACTTGCCGCCTATGAGGAATATCCAACATGCAATAGATCTTGTTCCAGGAGCTTACCCAATCTGCCCCACTATCACCTTAATCCCACAGAGCACACTGAGCTAAAACGTCAAGTAGATGAATTTCTTAGGAAGAGATTTGTTAGAGAAAGTCTTAGTCCTTGTGCGGTACTCGCACTGTTGACTCCCAAGAAGGATGGAACTTGGAGAATCTGTGTGGATAGCTGGGCAATTAACAAATAACAATAAGGTATTGATTTTTAATTCCCTGGCTTCATGATATGTTAAACATGATTGTTGGATCTAATATGTATTCCAAAATTGATTTGAAAAGTGGGTATCACCAAGTGCGAATTAGGTCCGAAGATGAGTGAAAAATAGCTTTCAAAACTAAAGATGGTCTCTACGAATAGTTGGTCATGCCATTCGGCTTGTCTAATGCCCTTAGCATGTTTATGAGACTCATGATTCAAGTGCTACGACCATTTATGGGCACATTGAAATGTCGTGTACTTCGACGATATTCTCATTTATAGCAAGACTAAGGAAGACCACTTAGAACATCTCCATCAATTGTTCAAACTCTTAGAACCGAAAGTCTATTTGCAAATCTCAAAAAATGTGACTTTATGACCACAGGTGTTGTTTTCTTAGATTTTGTTATGACTCGTGATGGTATGTCCATGGATCCTAAAAAGTTTGTACTATTAGAGAATGGCCTGTACCCCAAAACATTTACAATGTTAGGAGTTTTCATGTTTTAGTAGCTTTTTATCGAAGATTCATTAAAGGATTTAGAACAATTGTGGCTCCTATTACAAATTGTATAAGAAAAGAAGCCTTTGAATGGACCAAGGCTGCTGATCGAGCTTTTCATGAAATTAAGGATCGTATGACCAGCGCTCTTGTGTTACGCCTGCCAGATTTCTCTAAAATTTTCGAAGTTGCCTGTGACGCATCCGAGGTAGGAATTGGTGGTCCTTAGTCAAGAGGGACACCTTGTGGCTTTCTTTAGTGAAAAGCTAAATGACATTGAGTGCAGGTATTCCATCTATGATAAGGAGTTCTATGCGGTGGTCCAAGTTCTTAGATTCTGGAGGCGCTACTTGCTTCCCCAAGAATTTATCCTGTATTTTGACCATGAAGCTCTTAGGTTTCTTAACTCTCAGAGAAAGTTAAACCCTAAATACGAAAAATGGGTTGAGTTCCTTCAGTCTTACACCTTTATGTTGAAACACCATGCTGGTGTTGATAACCGTGCTGCTGATGCGCTCTCTCGTAGGATGGATATTTAATCGACAGTAGTTATTGATAAGGACCGAATTGCTAATGCACTCTGTCAGAGAGTGGATCTTTTATTGGCAGTGAGTGTTAAGATCATCGGCTTTGAGAAATTGAAAGAGGATTATGATGACTATCCGAACTTTGAAAAAATTATGTCTTCACTCCGACAAAGACTGTCTAGAGAAATTAGTGAATATACCTTTCAGGATGGATACCTTTTCAAAAACAATAAGTTGTGTCCTATGTACCTTTGTCTGTGATTTTCTGGTATGGGAATTGCATGTGGGAGGTTTGTCCAGTCATTTTGGTAGGACCAAAACTATAGAGGCCATAGAACATCAGTTTTATTGGCTGAGTTCGAAAGGAGATGTAGCCAAAATTGTTGTCCAATGTCGAACCTGCGTTGTAGCTAAACAGCGTAGACAAAGTACTGGCTTATACACCCCACTATCTATTCCGGATTGTCTATGGAAAGATGTGAGCATGGATTTTGTTTTAGGATTGCCACATACAGTCAAAAGAATGATTCTATTTGTATGATAGTGGATCAATTTTCAAAAATGGCTCATTTTCTTCCCTATTCTAAGGCCTCCGATGCCTCTAGAATTGCTCGTCTTTACTTTGATGAAGTTGTTCGACTGCATGGATTACCTGAAGCGATTGTGTCTGATAGGGATGTTATGTTTGTTAGCTATTTTTGAAAGACTTTGTGGCACTTAATGGGGATGAAATTGAAATTTTCGTCAGTATATGACCCCAGACTAATGGTCAAACCGAAGTTGTAAATAAAGTTTAGAAAATTTGCTTCGATGTTTAATTGGTGAGAATATGAGAATTGGGACTTGCTGTT
>KE504808.1:541720-564843 GCA_000441515.1 Elaeis oleifera | reverse complement strand
AAGCGATTGTGTCTGATAGGGATGTTATGTTTGTTAGCTATTTTGAAAGACTTTGTGGCACTTAATGGGGATGAAATTGAAATTTTCGTCAGTATATGACCCCCAGACTAATGGTCAAACCGAAGTTGTAAATAAAAGTTTAGAAAATTTGCTTCGATGTTTAATTGGTGAGAATATGAGAAATTGGGACTTGCTGTTGCCTAGAGCCGAATTTACGTACAGTAGTTCTGTTAATAGGACTATTGGCATGAGTCCCTTCGAGGTTGTGTATGGCCATCATCCTAGAAAATCGATTGACCTCATTCTTGTACCCTTGCATACTAAAACATCTGAGATAGTAGAATCATTGGCACAACACGTTAGGAATCTGCACAAAGAAATTATAGAGAAAATTAATGTTAGCAATCAAATTTATAAACAATTAGCAGATTCACACTGACGAGCCCATGATTTTGCTGAAGGTGATTATGTTATGATTCGGGTTAGACCAGAATTGTTTCTTCAAGAATCATCAAGAAATTGCATGCACTGGAGCAGGCCCCTTTAGGATCTTAATGAAAATTGGACCAAATGCATATGTTGTAGATTTATCATCTGATTATGGCATTAGCTTTACTTTTAATGTTTCGGATCTGGTTAATATAAAGAACCAATAACGATACCTAGTAATCCATTTGAGCCTAATCCATCCATTCAGAGTGAACCCCAACCCGAGTGTCCATAGCCAAAATTTTCTGCAAAACACGATCGTATTGAAAGAATTCTGGATGAGCAGGTAATTTCCACCAGGAGGAAAGGATATCAAAGCTATCTGGTTTGTTGGTAAGGCCGACCTGAGTTCGAGGACACATGGATAACCCGAGAAGAGCTGCAAAGAATTGATCTTGATCTACTCGGGCACTATCAGAGCCGAGGTAGCCTTTATTCGATGGACTCGAATTCTCCTCAGCTCGGGAGAATTGGTGTTGACACCAATCATCGTGATTCTTTATGGCTCGATTGTTGATAGAGCTCCTGTCATGTTTATTTGAGTCCTATAATTTTTATCTTTTGAGTCCTGTAATAAATTTGGTCTTTAAATTGGGTTTGATTTGTAATTGAGTCCTGGTTGGAGTCAACCATGTTTAGTTCGAGTCAGTCACCTTAAACACGCACGAATTTGAATCAGATTCTTATCTGGTTGGGCGTTTGAGGTTGGTTTTGTGTGACAAAACAAAATAAAAGGGATGTGCGCATGAGAACGAGTAATCTGATTTCTTTCTCGCCGTAATCCTTTCTCAATGCCCTCCCACTTCACGCACGGGATTTAACGCCCTCCTCATCCGGGGGTTTTGCACCTTCCTTTTGTTCAGGTTGTTAGAGTTTTTTTTAAAAAAGGAACAAAGGGTCTTATAAAGAATAGATGATTGAGAATAATATTTTGTTTCTTATCTCTACATGTTCTTTTCTCCCTCGCTCCGTCTATTATTCTTCCTTCTTCTATCCCCCTTTTCTCTCTCTTCCTATCATCCTCTCTTCCTTCCTCCTCTGTACCTTCTCTATTCCGAATTTCTCCAAGGTTTGAAGGTGAAGAATGACGACTTCTCGACGAATCCCATCAAAACCTACAGGATCCCAACCAGCATCTCCCTTCCCTACGGACAGTTCTTTGCAAGTTTGGATCGGATTTTGTGACCTTGGATAATGAAAAGATTTGCTGACAGCTGCAGCCTAATTCGACGTTCGAATCTTCCCTCATCCAGAAGTCTTCATCGATGTGTTGTGAGATCTCTTGCTTTTAAATAGATTTCTGAGTAGATCGTTATGGTAGAGAGTTAATCCTTTGTTTCTTTATTAATTAGGTTTGAATTCTTTAATCGTGATCTGATGCCTTAATCTTAGATGGTTTCTCAATCGTCTGCGGTTTGAATTTAGATCTAGGGGCAGATTAACATGCACGCACATCAGTGGTCTTTTCTCGATTTTAGCATAATCATTTCTTTAGTCTTTGGTTTGCTGGCTATCTATTAATTGTTAATAAATTTGAATGCTTGCTTCCTTTAGATCTGAATCATCTCACATCAGCTGCTCTCTGTTGAGCTTTTCCATCTATCTTGAAGGGCATAGCTCAGCATTGGTATTCAAGCCTGAAGCCACGGACAATCCACTCATTTGACCAAATGAGTCGATTGTTCGTGGGTCACGTTGTTAGTAGCAGGAGGCTGCGGAAAGGATCTAACTTCCTAATCAACATCAAGCAGAAAGAGGGAGAGTCAATCCGATCCTATCTTAGTTGCTTTAGTGTGGCTGTACTAGAGAGATTCACAATCTAGATCAATCGATCGTCATGACAGCCTTGAAGGGCAGGCTTCTAAAGAATGGTCTTCGGTACTCTCTGGAGAAGACCTATCCTCGTGACTTCGCCGATATGTTGGCTCGGGTAGAGAAATACATGCGGGCCGATGAGGCATTTGAAGATGAGCCCTCGACAAATGTGCCCTCTCGCTCTCCACCCAGACGTCGGAAGTTTCGAACTCTCCCACAGAACTGCCAACAAAAGAATTCCTTTAGAGGAGAGCGACGTGTGTCTCCGCCTAGGAGATTCACAAACTATATGTTGCTGAATGCTGTCCAAGCTCAAGTATTGATGAAGATTAGGGATTGGTTCCCTCAGGCAGGAAAGTTGCGGACCCATCCTGATCGTCGAAATCCCAACAAGTATTGTCTTTACCATCATGACCATGGCCATGACACTGAAGAATATCTTCAACTTTGGGATGAAATCGAGGAGCTTATTCAGCGTGGGCATCTGGATCGGTTCATCAGATGTCGGCAGGAGCTGTCAGAAGAACGACGGAGGTCCCCTCGTCCACCAGAACAGTGGCAAGGAGAACCTTTCGGAGATCGACCTCCCGTCGGAATAATAAACACAATAACTGGGGGGCATCGAAGCAGAGCGAAGAAGTCGGTCAAACCTGCCAAGAAGAGAATTGAAGAGTCCTTTGCCTTTATTGAAAAAGATGCTCAAGGAGTTCAGTTCCCGCACAATGTTGCGGTGGTTATATTTTTAAATATCGCAAATTATGATATATGCCGCATTCTGATTGATAATGGAAGTTCGGCAGACGTATTGTTTTATGATGCTTTCTCCCAAGTGGATATACCCCTTAAACATCTAGGACAATTGGACTCACCTCTTGTGGGATTTATCAGAGACGTGGTTCCTGTTGAAGGAGTCATAACTCTCCCTATAGTAGCTGGACGATCTCCCTAACGATCCAAAGCCTAAGTTAATTTTTGGTGGTTCGGGCACCATCGGCCTACAACGCCATTTTCGAATGCCTGGGACTCAATGCCCTCCGAGCAGTAGTATCCACCTACCATCTGAAGATGAAGTTTCCAACCGAGTTCGGAGTTGGCGAAGTTCGTGGAGATCAAGCCCTAGCACGATGTGCTACACTATCGTACTTCGTGGTGTAGGACCTTCTGAAACTTATCTAGTGGATGGACTGGACATCCGAGATGAGCTATTTGAAGAACGTGGAAGGCCAGCGGAGGACCTAGAGACGATCCCATTAAATGATGGCAACAAGAAGCACACCGTCCAGATCGGGTGAAACCTCGATCAGATAACCAAAAAACATCTTGCTCCTTTTTGTAGAAAAATACAGACATGTTTGTCTGGACCTCAGCTGATCTGCCAGGTATCGAATTGGAGGTGATGATGCATCGGCTAAGCATTAACTTGAACCACCAGCCCATCAAATAGAAGAAAAAAAGCTTCGTGTCCGAATGAAAGAGGGCATTAGCTGAAGAAGTGGATAAGTTACTCGATACTTGCTTCATCCGGAAGATAACCTACCCAAGATGGATCGCGAACGTGGTCCTGGTGAAGGAGGCGAATGGCAAGTGGCAGATATGCATCGATTTCACCGATCTCAACAAGGTGTGTCTGAAGGATAGCTATCCCTTATCTTCCGTCGACCACCTGATGGATGCCACTTTAGGACATGAACTCCTCACCTTCATGGATATCTTTTTAGGATATAATCAAATCCGGATGGCATCCAAAGATGAGGAGAAATAGCTTTTATTATTGATCGAGGTCTCTTCTATTACAGGATTATATCCTTCAACTTAAAGAATGCAAGTGCAACTTATCAGTACTTTGTGAATAAGATCTTCAAGGATCAAATCGGATGAAATATGGAGGTCTACGTGGATGACATACTTATCAAGAGCAGGACCTTCCGAACCCACATAGATGACCTCTAAGAGACCTTCGCCACTCTGAAAAAGTATCAGATGAAGCTGAACCTAGCTAAGTGAGCCTTCGGAGTTACTTCGGACAAGTTCCTAGGCTTATGGTGTCCAGCAGGAGGGTAGAAGCCAATCTTGAAAAGATCAGAGCTATACAGGAAAGGACCCCACCTAAGAACATAAAGAAATTCAACGCCTCACAGGCAGAGTGGCTGCGCTGAACTGGTTGTCTCTAAATCGGTTGAACGCTGTCTCTTATTCTTTCAAACCTTGAGACAACTGAGGAACTTTCAATGGATCGAAGAGTGTCAACAAGCCTTCAAGGAGTTGAAAAAATATATTGGTTCCACATCGCTCTTCAGCAAGCTGCGGATTGATGAAAAACTCTACTTATATGTGGTCTCACCAACTGCCATAAGCGCGGTGTTGATCCATGAGCAGGATAAAATCCAAAGGCCGATCTACTATGTCAGTCGAGTTTTGCATGATGCAGAAATCCGATATACCAGGTTGGAGAAGCTAATCTTCGCCCTCATCATTGTAGTCTGAAGGCTCCGGCCCTACTTCTAAGCACATCCCATACGATGTTGACTGATCAACTGCTCAAGGCAGTCTTACATTGACCTGATACTTCTAGATGACTGGCGAAATAGGTGATCGAACTTGTAGAATTCGAGATAAAGTTCCAACCTCGGCCCTTTATTAAGGCTCAGATTTTGGCAGACTTCGTTGTGGAATGTACTATCTCGAAAGACATGAAAATGCTAGAACCAACTCAACAAGAAGATGCATCGGTGGAACAAGGTCCATCAGGGAACTAGATGATCTTTGGGTAGTGCATGTGGATGGATCATCGAACTTTGTAGGATCGAGAGTAGGTCTGTTGCTTCTTGGGCCCGAAGGATTTGTTGCAGAATGTCTTGAGGTTCGACTTTCCAGTCACTAATAATGAAGTCGAGTATGAAGCTCTCCTTGTCAGATTGAGAATTGTAAAGGAGCTTGGAGTGCGGAAGCTTCGAATCTGCACTGACTCGCAGCTGGTAGCAGGACAAGTGAAGGGAGACTTTGAGGCCTAGGAGGAGAATATGAAGAAGTACCTCTAGAGGGTGAAGGACCTAACCGATATTTGCTGACTTTGACATTCAGCAAGTACCTAGGTCCGAGAATTTGAGGACTGATCTACCATCCAAATTGACAACATCGGCACCAAAAGACCTCCCCCAGAAGTCATTCTTTGAGGTTCTAAAGAAGTCCAGCACTGAAGAACCTGCCTCAATCTTGCAGATCGACAATGAATCTTGTTGGATGGACCCCTTCATTTGCTTCCTACGGGATGGAGTGCTGTTCGCAGATTCTAAGGAGGCTCAGAAGATCAAGCATCAAGCTCCCTGCTATGTTTTTATGAATGCCAGCTTTATAATTGATCCTTCTCCCTACCATTTCGCAGATGTCTTCATCCTTTCGAAGTCGAGTACGCCCTTCGAGAGGTGCACGAAGGGATATGTGGAAACCATCTGGATGGCAAGTCACTGGCCTACAAGATACTTCGGTAGGGATATTATTGGCCTACGATGCAGGATGATGCAATTGACTTCGTCGAGTGCTGCGATCGATGTCAACGGAATGCTAATGTTCAGTATCAGCCAACTGTTCTGTTAGTCCCGATAGCCGCTCCTTGGCCATTTGTATAGTGGGGGATAGATATTTTAGGCCTTTTTCCATCAGCATCAGGTTAGAGAAAATTTTTACTTGTGGCCATCGACTACTTCATCAAGTGGATAAAAGCTGAGCCCCTAGCTAAAATTATGGAAGCTAAAGTAACAGACTTCGTCTGGAAGTTCATTATTTGCCGATTCGACCTCCCATGGGTGCTGATCATCGACAATGGACGCCAATTCTCGGACTCCAAATTTGTCTAGTTTTGTCAAAGCTACAGCATTGCCCAACACTTCACTTCAGTGGGACATCGCAGGCCAATGGCAAGGCTGAGGTAACTAATCGTACCCTTTTGCAGGGACTGAAGGTTAGGATCGGTCGAGCCAGAGGAGCATGGGTGGACGAGCTATATAGCGTACTTTGGGCCTATCGAACCACTTAAAGGACACCCACAGGAGAGACATCTTTCAACCTCTCCTTTGGAACGAAAGCCATCATATCCATAGAAATCGGACTCCCTTCGCATCGAGTCGAGAGCTACGATGATCAGAGTAATACAGAGCAGCTTCGTGCTCACCTAAATCTGCTCGAAGGAGTTCGTGAGAAAATACGAGTGCGGATGGCGGCCTATCAACAAATGATGGCACGGTACTATAATTCCCACGTTCGGAGCAAAAAATTCAAAGTCGGTGATCTAGTTCTATGACGAGCCGAAGTCTTCCAACCAACAGAACACGAAAAGTTATCTCTGAAGTGGGAAGGTCCTTACTAAGTGGACGAAGTCGTCAGATCGAAAACTTATCGCCTCAAGCAACTGGATGGAACACCCTTACCTCAGCCATGGAACTCGGAGAACTTTCGAATATACTATCAATGATGTAACTTAACAACCAACTAATAAAATGATCTTTTTTCAAGAATACTATTGTCTCTTGCAACCAAACAGCCGAAGGCCTTGGTGACTAAGAAGCGGAGGCTAACCTACAAGGATCTTCGAAGGCCGCTTACTTTCAGCGAGTCAACGCCTATGAAGATCTTAGTCATACGAGAAGTGAGAGCTAACCTAAAAGGACCTTCAAAGTCCATCGATCCAAACATTAACCACAAGGACCTCAGCGACTGAGAAGTGGGGGCTAACCTATAAGGATCTTCGAAGGCTGTTCGCTTTTCAACGAGCCAATGCCTATGAAGATCTTAGTCGTACGAGAAGTGGGGGCTAACTTGTAAGAACCCTTGATGCTTGTCGATTCAACTCGGTCGTTCCAACCTACATGGGCAAAGATCTCAATAACTAAGAAGCGGGGGCTAATCTACAAGGACCCCTAAAGGTCGTTCGTTTTCAGCGAGCCAGCATCCGTGAAGATCTTAGTCATACAAGAAGCGAAGGCTAATCTAAAAGGACCTTCGGAGGGCTAACATATAAGGACCTCCGTCCATTAATTTTGACAGCAAATGAGAGCTAACCTATAAAGATCCTTAGCCAACCAACTTCGGAAACATACGAAGCATAACCTAGAAGAACCTTCAAAGAGCTAACCTCTAAGGACTCTCAAAGCAAAGGCTACACTCAGTCTATGGGTATCTTCATAAAATTTCTCAATGCAAGGATCGTACGCGAGTAAATCTGAACTATGCGAGCACAAAATCAATGAAGCATAAAAATACAGGTGAAACAAAAATCTCAAGTTCAGTTCATTAATAGATTTGTTACAGAAGCTATAAAATAGATGTTTACAAGAAAAAAAGTACATCAATCACTCAGAAGATTTGCCTTCGACTGACAGAGCTTCGGTATCTGATACTGTTCCGGCCGCCTTACCTGATGCTTCTCCAGTTGCTGGACCTGTATGAGTATGGAGGTGAGAGTCGACTTCGAAAAATGTCGTCTGACTAAGCTCCTACACTCTTCGAAGTTGACATCCACGGCCATGGTCGATACCTCCATGACTTCGAGAGTTGCATTGCGTAAAGTCATAGCGAGCCTATCTTCCAATTGCCTAATAGTAGCTTCAGCATGGTTGGTTGCCGTTGTACTCTCCGCAAGCTTGATACGAAGCTCGATCATCGCAGACCTGTCCTTGCTCAAAGCCTCCAAAAGGTCAGTGGAGGTTTGCCGAGTCGAGATAAGTTTGCATTTAATAACATCGACTGCTGACCTCTCAGTATCCAATGCTTGGTTGAGTTCTCTGATCGTGTCCTCAGCCGAACGAAGATTGTTTTGAAGTTGATCGATCTGTGCAGTTGAGTCTGCCCTGACTTCGCTAGCGACTTTGTCCGATGCTATAGTATACTTCAGTTCTACTATTTTATCCTGGGCTTTGCACAATTGTTCGCTGTAAAGAACTATCGTCACAGCCATCTTCCAGTTATTTTTTCTAGCAGACTTCATGAATGTATTATGCTCTTCCGTTAACTTGAACTTTTTGACAAAATATTTTCTATCTGTTTGCCTTAGGCATTTCTTAGGTGCTCCACCTCTGTCGAAGCTTCATCTTTATTCTTTTCATCTTTTGGAGTTTCTCTTTCGCTTTGGTCGCATCTCGTTGAGCCCGATAGAGGTCTTCTTCAAGATTCTCGATTCGAGTCCTTAAAGGCAAGGTTGTTGGCAGACGCTTAGTGCAGTTGTACAAATGCACGATTGCAGCAATCACATCGAATCAATTGAGATAAATACCACAACAAGCAAACACAAATCGAAGAATATGGAGGTAATAATCATTTTTCATTGATATGAAAGTTCTCATTACAATGATAGAAAACAGAAGAAAAGTACAGATTTAAATATCTTCGATCTTGATGTGAGGATTGACGGACGAATTTGAAACAACTGCAGCTGGTTGCTCCGTCCCCACTAGCAGTAGCGAAACTGGCACAGTTTCGATAGGAATGGATGCCGGCACAACCTCTGACGTGGGAGCGCTTCGGAGCGTCCATTGGCAGCCTCAGCAGATGGAGGAGCCTCACTTCCTGCGGGTTCTTCTGAGGCTCCTCGCCCTCCTCCTTTGGCTTCTTTTCTTCTCTCTTTCTTCCTTTCTTCTTCATCCAGGAAGCTCAGGTCTATCTTCGAAAAGCACGCAGCCACCCTCTGGCGGTAGATGTCCCACCTGATGTCGAAGGCCTCTTGGCCGAAGTCAACTTTTCTTGGGAGAACTCCTTGGATGCGCGGAAAGCTTCCATCGCCACGTGCCCAACTTCGGCAGCCCGATCCTCTACCTTCTTCTCAACTTCAGCTACTTTGGCTTGCGCCTCCTGCCGCTTCTCCTTTTCGAAGCTAGCTCGGCTTCAACCTCCACCTTCGAAGCGGCAGCCTCCTTCAACACCTTCTTCAGGCGGGCAACTTTAGCTTCGATAGCCTCCACTTTGGACTGGGTGTCGACAGCAGTTGCATTTGCCTTGAAGAGCAGTTGCATTTGCCTTGGCGTCAAAGGCTTCAGCCATCCTGTGCTTTTCATGCACCATGATCAATTCTGTCTCTGTGCCCCTTAATCTATTAATGAGGGTAGCGGTGTAGTGACCCATCTACATTCAGGGAGCAAATAGTTAAAAAAAAGAAGAAAGAGAAAAGAGTAAGGAAGGAACAACTCATCTGAACAAGGAGGTTACCATCTGCTTCTATTGTCGTGTGGAGCTCTCCCCCTCGACCTTCTCTAGGCCAGTGTCAAAAACCATTCGTTGGAAGACATTGTTGGCGGTCTTCCAATCGTTGAAATATCCCGACAGATGGCGAAGTCGAACCCTGTCTTCGCTTCGTAGACACTCCAGTAAGGTCCGACCCCACTTGGGTTGAATCGGTCTAGGAAGCAGGAAGTGCAGCAGGCTTCGGAGGGCGAGACTGGATAGGAGGAACTGATATCACCCTCATCTGAGCAGGAGTGGAGGATGCTTTCTTTGCGCCTTGCTCGAAGTCTCGACTTTTTTTGGGCCTCGACGGTGGCCGAAGAGGGTGCCCTCTTCGAACCCTTTTTCGGCTTTTTAGCTCCTTAGGCCTTATTTTGTAATTAAAAAAATCAGCATCTGTAAAAGAAAAGATTAAGCACTGGGAAGATTGGAGAAATCCGCACCTTTGGGGTTAGTTGTACTGATGCCAGCATTGAAGAGAGTCTGCTCTGACAACAACTCTTTTAGTGGAGAAATTTTGTACCCCCGTAAAGTTGTGGAGCGCTGTAAGTCCTCATCCCCAAGCTTCGGGATCTGAGAGACAGAATCCTTCAATCGACCCCAATACGGAAGTCTCCACTCTTCAATGGAAGGCTCCGAAATAAAGAAAATCAATCTTTCCAACCATGGACCGATGAAGGAGCCTCTTTTATCAAGACAGAGACCTCCCTCGGAGGAGAGACGTACCACCAATCATCGGTACGTCTTTTTATAGTATAAAAGGATCGAAAAAGAGAGAGAGAAGGATGGACTTTAGTCTTGGAACAAAGAATAAGAAAGCCGATGATGAAACGAAAAAATTCGGAACAACAGAACAAAGAGAGATGTCAAAGAAGCAAAAAAATTCAGTGACAAAAGGATGAATGGATAACCTAAGTCCGACCTTGAAGGCTTCTTCATACAGGCCGATCCTACCAAGAGGGGACTATTGATCCTATCACTAGGGCCAGGGGGTTCTAGTTCAAATGAAGGAGGGATCCTAAATCGGGTGCGGATGAGACTCAAGTCCCTCGGGCCCAATTTGGATCTGATTGTGTCGGGAACAAAAGACAGTACAACACCACGCCCTTCGCTCGAACTAATAGGAGCTTCCTTCAAAGAGGAAGACGACTCGGAAGACCAGCCTTCGCTGAGACTCCCAAAATCGGCCATTGGAAGGCACAGGAAGAAAATAGGAGAAAGTTGTTCCAGAAAAGAAGAAAACTAATTGGACTTGAGAAATGGAGGAGAAATCAGAGAGAGGGAAGAAACCAACCTATGACAGTACAGGAGATGGAGACCGTGGATCAAAAGGGAGCCATTGGCGATTTGGAAGGACTCTCGGAGCAGCAAGACGATCGAAAAAGCTCTCGAAACAGGAGCGCTGATCGGAGAAGAAAGAAAAAGAAAGGCTGGAAGAAATCTAGAAGCATAAGAAAAGAAGGCAAGGGATACGGCTCCCTTTTATAGGCACAGAAGGACATAACAGCTTGGATACCAAATTCGGCCTAGCAGTCCGATGATCGACACTTGGCATGTTCCCGTTGGTCAGCAAGAGGTGACAATCGGCTCATTAATGATTTTGCACTGGAAACAAGGCATGCCAGCCTTTGAATTCCGTCAATTGCTCCGCTTCCTATGGTCATGATTACCTGTTGATGTGACCTCTTCGGCTACTCATGTACTCCCTTCTTCTAAATCGAACTCGGGAGTAGGGGGCATGTGTTATGAGGTAATTTGTTATTCAGGCCGAAGACATGAATCGGACATATGGTGAAGCTTATATAGCCGGTGCCACAGCATTGTTGGAGATGAATGTCTGATCCCGAAAGTAGATATGTCTCTCCGAACCCTGGAAGGATTCTGAAGGAGGTCATTCAGTACCTAGCTTCGGACATCCCCGATCTTAATTTCGGCCCATGGTGATTTTTACACTCGACAATCTTCCCAATCAAAACATCAGAGTCTGGTTGACCTTGACTTCGGCTGATAACCAAAGCTCCACCAACCAATTCCAGTCCCCTCAGTGGGCTAACATCCGAACAATCCGATTTCAAACTTTGATAGCAGATATGCTTCAGACTCACCAATTTTTATCCCAGCGAATACAACTGACTCCGGCTACCATCATTCGGTGCCTACATGCATTGGGCCACTTTGAAGCCTCCTCAACCAAAGTCGGCCCGATCCTATCGGCACCTCATTTAAATTCAAAGCGCCTACGGTGCCACAGCTGGCTCTAAAACTGATAAGGCAAGTGTAACTGCCCAATCCTAAAGATCTTGATCGAAAGTTTCGTAATATCGCATCCAAATCGGCCACGCCACCTATTTGAAACGGCTTTTCAGTCTTCGCCTACAAACTGGCCTTCAGAGGACCCCCAAGATACGTGCACACAATCTCTCTCGGCGCTCCTTCTCTTCTGTTTCTCTGAAATCTGATTTAAGCATCGGAGGGTCCCCACTGGAGCCAACTCCGGTCAGGACTTATCTTGTAGGTCACCTCCTTGGAAGGATGCGCCACCGCTCCAGCTACTTCGACCGAGTTCTGGATTTCAGTGGCAATAGTACCTGTAGCAGAATTAACACCAACTTTATCAGAATTTATTTTAATGGTGCTGAATTTGAGCTCTTTGTTGCCTTCTCCATCTTCCCCACTCCATCTTTCCTCCTCTCGTTGTTCAAAAGCAAATAACAGAAAATAGGCTTCAGGAGCCTTTTAGGTAGGTATTGCTTGGTATTGGGCAAACTTGGCTTGGGTTGGTCCGTCCTGGGTTGGTGCTGAGTGCCACTGATTGGTTTGCACATATTTCCCAAGGAACCAGGGACTGGTGGAGTTCCACGATGTAGTTCCTCCCAGGTCCAATTCAGCAAGTCTAATATAGACCAGCATCCATGGAGTCCTCCGTCGACGCACATGACAGTTATTCAGGTGATGCAAAGAAGTAGGGCCAGAAATTGGTTGCTTTTTTGGATCCAGAGCTTGTTTAAGTATTAATTTTATTTGATTATAGTTGTATAATGGTTGTTGACATGATAATAATTAGGACTGAGGAAACAGGGTGGATTTGGATAAGATCCTGATGGATCTGGATTCAAATCATCTCTTTAGAATCTGAATCCAGTTCCATAACAGATTCAAGTCTGCTTATGGTTGGACATTTTTGGATGGTTATTAAACCTTTATTAGAAAATTTTGGACCTGATATTTAGTCTTCCGTTGAGATGAAATTACAACAAAAGAAATCTACACTTAGCAATGAAGCTTCTTAGGCCCATTTTCAGGCTTTTAATGTTTGATTTTACGAATCTTTTTAATTTGAGTTCATCCATCTATTCACTGCATCTTCTGATCTGTCACCTATTTGGGTTTCTAACTACTGATATCTTGCTTCACTTTTTATGAGCTTTCTGTGAATCTTATTCTGTTCTATTTATAGCACTAGTGATTCACATATCATGGTCCACAGTTTCTTACATAATGAGATTTAGAGCTTCTTTTTGTGTTTCTCAACTTTTTAAAAAAAAAACATATCAGGTATCATTTTTTTGTGGTTTCATCTTCTGTGCTATATATGTCAGTGATGATTCACATCTTTTTTGTGGTATATCAGGTCTTCAGTTGCTTTGGACAATACTTCTGCCTTCATTTTGAGGCCTTCCAGATGGCCATGGCACCTGTTTACATAGCATTCTTGCGCTTCATGGGGGATGAGTCTGAGGCTAAAAATTACAGCTACAGCCTTGAGGTTGGTGGTAATGGACGCAAGATAATCTGGCAAGGGGTGCCTCGAAGCATAAGAGACAGCCACAAGAAGGTGCGTGATAGCTATGATGGGCTTGTCATCCACCGAACATGGCCCTATTCTTCTCGGGTGGGGATAGGAAGGAATTAAAGCTGAAGGTGACTGGGAAAATTTGGAAGGAACAGTGAGAATCTGTGGGTCCAGATGATCCATATAATGTGTTTTCTGATCATGTATTCTTGCGTAGCTTGCAGGCAAGCTCAAATGGCTTGCAAGAATGCATGAGTGCATTAGTGGAAAACCAATCTGTTACACCATAAAACATATACATGTTATGTCAGATATAGGGAACCTGCTGCTGATTCTATTTTATCGAGTCCATCTGAAGGTAAAACTCTTTTTGTTAGGGAAACATGGCAAGATAATGTTTCTTTCGAGTGTGCTTTAATATATGCTTTGAATGATAGTCTAGATAATTTATTCTGAAGCTCATGATCCTATTATTCTTCTGAATCTTGGTATTTGTGCTTCTATTTTTTGGGGTCTTGGAGATAGTATGGATCATATTTGTGTTTAGATCAATCTAATTTTATGAAGTCTCTCCTTAGGCCCATCTGTCTCATATTATGATTTGGTCATACTATCTATGTGAATGTGTCCAATGTTGATTGGCAAGGACCTGTAATCAACATTGGGAGGTTCAATTGCAGATTGGTTAGAGTCAAGGCGAGCCCACCTGGTGTTGTCTAGGGTTCTTACACGGACACCTCAGCTACAATGTAATTCTAGTTTATATCTAGAAAATATATTCTTCTAAGTAAAGTTCATATGTTTTCAGCCAATCTGACACGATAGATGAAGAGTAAGGGGAATGCAAGGACAAAGGTGAGCACAGAAGTATAACCTAGCCAGGAGCCTGATGTCCTCTTAAGTCAAACAGCCAATCATGTTAGTCTGTTATTTAGTCTAAATTATATGACATGTAGTTTTTTGTAATCCAATATAATGTTGTCTGCTTATGTTGATCTTTTATGATATCTTTATTTATGATGTCTGTGTTTGTGTTTGATACAATTTGTAAAATGTGATTTTTATATTGTGGACTCCTATTGCTATGTCATTGTTTACCTTGTTATCATTATTTAATAGCAAAACCTTTACATAAATTGCAAGTGTCATGATAAGGATTAGGCTGTGCTATTCAAGTGGTTTTCCTCCTATTTTGCCAGAACCACCCTTTTGTCTATCAGATTATTGACTTGCATAAACTTATTTAGATCTATCTAGGAAGGTAGGGAAACATCAACCATTACACATCACCATAAGTTTGACAGGTTAAAATTTTGACCATTCCACACTTCAATATGAATACATCATTGGCCTTCTCAACAGCTTAATCTAAGGTTATGCCCTTGGGTGCAATCCTTTACCTAGTTCTATATAAGTGAATTAAAGTCTCCTTTGATACATGGTGGACAGTGGCATCTAACCACTAATCCATTATCAGGTAGTTTCAGTGGCTTTCTAGTGTTCATTCTTCCAATATTGTTTGATATACCTGGTTTACCACCATTACTTACTGTATTTATACACAAAAGCCATCTTTTGCACTACAGTGATCCAAGTGGCCCTTAAATGGCCTTTTGAGCCTTCAGTACTCTTCCTTCTTAGGGAAATTTTGACATGTTTCATGGTAGTGGATAGTCCTAATATCTCACAAATACCATTAAAATGTGTAAAATAATTTGAAATAATTAACTCAATTATTTTTTAATATATTAGATCTCATTTTGAATTCTTGGTTCATCTTTCTCCTCTCTTGAAAGTTCAAAAGTTCATAGAATTCAAATCTACTAACTTATCCTTTTAGAAATTTATGAATTCTTCCTTTTTGCTAAATCATCTTTTCTCTCTACTGCTGATTTGGAGGTTAATATGAACATGTTTGTTTTTGCATACCATCTCTGCTCATTTCTTATTTCCTATACCATTAATATCACAATCCCTTCCTATATAGAAATTTAGCATTTTTTAAGCCTTTTATAAGAGGAATTTAATGAGAGTTGTTATAAATTTTTTAAAATCTTTGATAGAGTCGTCTGACAAGGATTGTATTTAGACTTGAAAAACTGGGAAACTAAGTCACTTACATATTGTTTAAGATATGATATTTTGCATGATATATGGTTTGGAAGCCTCCAAGTCTATTAATTATAGTATGTACATGTTTTATGAGGTTTAAATCATGATCAACAGTATAGGATTTTGGTTTATATGTTTTATGACAGTTTGGCACAATAATACTATCACAATGATGTCGGTTTATTCCTGTTTTGTGTACAGATAAGAGAACTCCAAATGCCTGACTTTTTAGTTCTTAATAATTCTATGAATATAATCAATGGTATAGATTCTCAAATCAAAATATCTATTATGGATTTTGACCTATAGGATTGAGATTTCAATCTTTTTAGGAGGGTGGATGAACTGTATGTAAAGTTGAAGAAGACGGTCCCATTCATTGTAGGAAAAGAAAGGTACATATGTTGATTTGAGATGTGAACCTAGGATTTGCACCAACAGAACCTTTGAAATAAATTATGATTCAGATTGAAATCTTAAGGGATAGCACCACCTGAGAACTCAAACCATGGATGCATTGCTTGGAAATGACCATTAAGCACTCTAAGTCATATTTGTTTTACACACACATGTATATATATAAATAAAGGAGCTCTCATGCCAACCTTCCAATAACATTTCCATATATTGGAGTTCTCAGGCTTCTTGCATGTGCCAAATTCCCAATAGCTGCTCAGTTCTACATGAATCCTTTTGTTTGTTGGTAAGTAAAACATTAATTGTGTGTATGCATCTTATGAGATTGTCCAAACTTGGTTAATGTACAAACTTTAAACAAATGAGAATACAAGCATATAGCTTTGTAAGTATTACAGGCCCCCAGTTGAACTGTTACTTGGAAGTTCTTTTCACAGGGAATCAAAAGGAGTACGTTTTAAACTTGGTCTCTTTATTTCAGGTGTTGGTGTTTGTTGTGGAATTGTAGCTGATACCCTAACTCAGCCTTCTGAGGTGGTGCAATTATATAGATCAGAGAACAACATAGGGATGAGGCTCTATGAACCAAATCATTCTGCTCTTAAGTCCCTGAGGGGATCCAACATCCAAATACTGCTGGATGTTCCATATGGCATGAGCTCAAGTATCTAGCCACCAAATCCTCAATTTTCTAATGATTGGATTTGAAAGCATGTGATATCATAGTTTCCCAGTGTGCCATAATAAGGTACATTGTTATATAGGCAATGGGGTGACCCCTGGAACCTTGGCACACTATGCCCAGGCTTCCATGCAAAACATTTATCAGGTACCATCATTGGCGGGATTGCAAACAAAAAAAATCAAGGTGTCGGCATCAATTTCTGTGGTGATTCCCAGTGAATCATATCCTCTCTGACATTCACTTCTGAGGCAAGATTGGTTTTGGAACCAATGGCGATGATTTTAATCAACACTGGAGCACCACTGTTGGCTGATGTGTAACCTTATTTTAGTTACATTGAGAACCCAAGAGAAATCTCTCTTTTCTATGCCTCATTCACATCCCCTAAGACTGTTGTAGCGGATGGGCAATTCAACCAGAATCCTTCTGATAAAAAGACAGGTGCAATATATTCAGTTTTGAAAATATTGGGGAGGTTTTACTGTGGAAATCTCTTTTAGGGCATGTTTGATTTATGACCGGAGTTGGAATGGATCGGAATGGGAATTGAAATAGCCATATCTTCCAATGTGTTTGGTTCGGGTCGGAATCGGAATGGGATTTGAATACTAAAGAGAAAGTAGGAATTGAATTTTAAGAGATTAAGACATTTTCATTATCTTTTGGAATCAGAATTAGAATGCAACTCCTCTAATCCAATGATTAGAATGGGAGTTGCTCAACCAAACATGTCCTTATAGTTCTGATGTGTGTCATAAGGTACTTCAACAAGAGATGGAAGAGCACTAGAGACATGCATATTTGATAGTGTTTAGTGAAAACATGAAGCAGCCACCTGGTGTCAAACATAATTGGGGCTGTCCTACCAATAAATCCATGTCTATCTGATAACCTTTCATCAGGCAGTGAGGCAAAAAGGATACTGGAAATGTTTGGAACAAACCATGTTGCAGTAAAGCTAATGTTAGATGGAATTCGAAAATTTAATGTTCAATAAAATTCGATCAACTAGATTTGGTGGCCTGTCAAACAAATCTACTACTGCATTGACCATGATTCATGTGGCTGCGTATATAGACATAATTATGAACTTTTACTATGTTTTCCTTATATAAGAGTGGTGAAAAATTAATTCAATACTGTGCGGTGTTTCTGAAAATGAAGCCAAATAATCGTGGATACAGTATCTTAACATTAAAAAGTAGTAGGAGGCGGTTAACCTTTAAATTGTATGCAGTACATACGGCTGGTATGTTCCTCTTGGCGTCATTTTAAGTTGATTATTGACTGTAACATTCAAGGAGAAAGTTACCTTTGGTGATGAAGCAACGACCTAATAATAGCAATTATAATAAATACTAGGAGGGGTCTTACTGGTTCAGTATTCTAGTCCTAGATGATAACTTCCGTTTGAAGATCAATCACAATTCCTTCACAAAATTAATTTAACAAATAAATAATTTTTTTCCAAAGAATAACTAAATGAGCAATAATTATTGTCTTATTCTATAAGCAACCATCATGGTCTACCCATATTCAAATCCAATATTTAAAATTTATTCTGTGCACAGCCAATTAGAGATGGTAATAGATTGTGTATGGATTAAGTAGGCTATTACTTATATTCACCCCATATTTGTCTCATGACAAGATGAGACAAATAGAATTAGATGGGGCGGATTGGCTAGATTAAAGTGCATAAAATTATAATTTTTTAATATAAATTATTTTTTTGTTTTGCGAAGAAGATTTGTGAAGAAATATATATTTAGATAGAGTTCGGAATGAATTTTCCCATTATATATGCCTACTTCGGATCTATTTCTGATCAGATAAAATCTATTTCATTCAAATAGGATCTGGTCGAGTATCCGATAAGACAGAGTAAATTGCTGTCCCTACAGCCAATGTCCGTTTAAATATACAGTCCTCACAGTCACAGGTAGCCTCACACAGGTCCAAAAATGTCAATTACACAACTTGTATGAGGCAAGCCCTCCCTGAGTCCCATTCAGTCGGGTGCTTACACTTCCTGTGAGCTAAATGCATTAGTCGCACATTTGTACCCTCTTGCCTTCTTGATCACGATGAATTCATGATAAAATGTTTAAAAGAATAGAAAATTCTTCTTTACCAAAAAAAACAAAGATACAGACCGTTCTTTTTCAAGGGACGGTCCAGATGAAACAGGTTGGAATCCCCAGTCAAGCTCACTTGGCATTTCAGATAACGACAAAAGCTGTGCGCTAAGTACCTTTTCCCATTCCATCATCCTTCCTTCCCGGCGGGATTGAGACTTCCGACTCTCGTCCTCGCCACCGGCGCCGCCTCGTCGCTCGGCCACCGCCGCTCCATCGCACCGAGCGAGCGAGAGAGAGAGAGAGAGAGAGAAATGGAGGTAGAGAGACTTGGGTGCATGAACTCGTTCGTGGACCAGGGGAGCGTGGAGAGCTACCGCTACTTCCTGGCGCGGCGCACCGTCCTGGAGATGCTCCGCGACCGTGGCTATCCCGTCCCGCCGAGCAGATCAACCTCACCCTCGACGAATTCCGCTCCGAGTACGGCGAGAGCCCCGATCGCAATCGCCTCAGCCTCTCCTACTCCCTCTCCTCGCAGCCCAACAACAAGGTCCTCTCTCTCGCTGTCTCTCTGAAATCCTTTCTTTCCCAATTCCTGGTTTATCTAAGTTTCTTCTTTATGTTAGGATGATGCCTTTCTGTTTCGTTTTGATTCTACGCTGTGTTTGCTTTGTTTGTGCGCAAATAATGCTACATTCACCCACATGCATTTCCTCCGTTTTGTCGTACAATTTATAGAACTTAAGATTGGTATGATTTCAGATGTTATTCCCACATTTTATCATCCATTATCTTCTTTACTTTTTTTTTTTGGTGTTTTTGTGGGGGTGAGGGGAGGAAGGTGAAAAGGAAGTGGACTCGAAACGGTATGTTGTTGACATTTAATATTTTTCTTGGTAAAATGTTCACGATTGAAAGTGACAGTCCCTCGGATCCACGTGATGATCTCATTATATGCCATTAAAGTTATGAATTAAATTCAGTTTCCTATTCTTTGAACCTGATGCTTCGAAGTTAACCTAATTCAGGTTGGCATGAAATCTTTAGTTTCTAGCTTCGCGATTCTGAATTCTGGCTAATGGTTGCTCCATATCAATTTCTATGACCATCATCATTACCATAACAATAAAGCGCCTGTCAGCTATGAATTCCGCCTTCATATTTAGACTCTGGAAACCTAATTATGATCATATATGTAGGTTTTATTCACTTAAGCCCGCGTAAAACCCTAGACATGGTTCTCCTGATGCTATCTCATGTCATTTTGGTGCTAGAGTTTTGTTACCCATGTCATCTTGCGCCGTATGTCTGCATTCTTTTGATGGAGTTTATTTTTGTGAGTTAGTCTTTTGATTTCATGGCCTTGTGAAACCAATCTCTTTCATGTGTTTGAGAATCCAACTTTGAGCTCTAGTGTATGTCTAGCACGAGATATCTTTAAAATCCCTAGTTTTGGCTAATACATTTGTAACACCACCACAAATTCCCCACTTGAAACCCTCATAGAAGATGTGTTCCTTTTTTAAGTAGATTCTGCCAAATTTATCTTGATGCTATTAAATTTGTAATCTTGAAATGTTGTCTGATATTGTGTCTTTGATTTTGATGATTGAAGTATTGTTCATTTTGATATACTCCTCCTTAAGCTATCAATTTCATGTATTCCCTACACTTAAAAAATGGCAATGCTGCCTTCTTCTATCAAAATGCCTTTTTCCAGTGTTTCATCTTCTTTTTATGTTTAATAATTGATTTTATTCTTTATGAGTGGGTTTCCTCTACTGTTGTTTCTGTATTTATTCATTTATTTTTTGTTGTTGGAGAATATGATTGCTCAGGTCTGTTTATGCACCTTTTGGAGAACCTAGGCATCTCTTTGTTGATGTGGTGTGCCCTTTCTCTTGCTTCAGGTTCATGTTATATTTTGTGGAACTGAACCTGTCAAATTGGCAGTGATACGTGAAATATACATGCAAGTTGGTAAAGAAATTTGTATGGGTTAATATTAATTCTCCAAAGCAAAATGACATCGAAAGCTCGAGAAGCAATCAAAGATATTTCAATTTAAAGTGGAGACATTTCATGTAAGTTTATATTCCAAACTCACATACTTTCATATATATATATATATATATTACCTTTTCTGTGAGGAAAACCTGAAAGTATATTGGGTTTACTAACATAATGAAACCTTTTGGAAGACACGGTCTAATTACAATGCTTCTTTAAAATGCAAGATGTGCAGTATTTTGCTCTCATTAGGTTCTTTATGTGATTCTTAAAATTGGAATCAAATTATTCATCTTTCCATTTTTAAAATATACTTCCTGCATTTGCATGGAAGGAGCCTTTAGTTTATGCTGTTGTTTCTATTAGTGTATCGTAACATACATAGCTATGTTCTTTTTATTAGTGTATTGTTGGCGGTTGGAATCTTTGAATAATGGGGAGTTAGATATTTTAGGGACATGTACTCAATTTTGAGACTTTAGTGAGTTACAGAAACCTTAATACGTCATGTCATTTCGTCAATGAATTTTTGAAGTTGCCTCATAATTTACTATGTGCCGCTGCCAATATGATTTTTCATGTTGGCAAGAAGCAGTTAAGTCTTTGCTTAAACTGCACCAGAATGCAAACTGAGCTCTTTGTTTGGACACTCATTATCGAGGTTGGGCTTGGATTTGGCTTGACCAGTGGATCTTATGAGCAGTCAACGTAGTTTATAGTCAGGTCTCGACATGGGATATATGGTAGTTTATTGAATGGACTTGTGAAGGTTATCGTGTTGATATGACCGATGTGTTGGAACAGCAAACTAATTAAGACTTGATCTTAGGCTTCTTAGGCCACTTGATTGTATTACTTGTCTAATAATTTGTGAACCCACAGGTGTTTGATTATTGGAAACAATACACACCATGCAATATATAATATATAAAAGGATAGAAACTGTGATTTGATTCAGCAGCAATGCTTTGCAAGATAGAGCCTATACGCATACCTAGACTCCGATTTTGCAGGATAATCTATTTATGGTTGCCCATGGATGATTGAGCTGGCATGATTGCATGATGAAAAAGTGCAAGGTGGATAGCATGTTCCTGCTTGCGTATTTGTTTATATAACCGCATTGTCCCATTGCTGCTCATTGTATCTAGGGAGCATGATTATGTTTATTTATGTTTTTTAAGAAAGTTTGGCTTCATTGCATGCCTAATCTTCAATATTCATATTTCAGAATCCAGAAGATAGTTAATATCAACTTATGCTTTTGACTAAACTCTTTGAGATGGATATAATGTACTTGTGTTAGTTGGGAGGTGCTAAGTAGAGACTAGGTGTGGGAAGATGTTTCCATTTAAAGGGCATGCTGATTTGGTCAACAAGCTTATTTTGTTGTTCTTGAAGGCACCAGCATTAATTGCAAAGAATTAGGCTTTTATGAAATTAGGTGGCAAACTTAATTACATCAATTGTCATATATTAGTTTTGAGCACTGTGATCTATATCCAGGTTTGCTATTAGTAAAAACCTCAAAATGCTAAGAGGGCATAGGGGTGAGGAATGTGAGAGGGTGAGAGAGAGAGATGAATTGATTAACTTAATTTTGTTATAGGACAACAAGTTGGCATGACCACATGATATCCACGAACTATGGCAATGATGTGATTATTTATTTGATTTGATGTCTCCTTCATATTGTTGCATAAATATCTAATGTTCCCAACTTCGAGAGTATTTAATCATGTTGTATTTAATCATGTCTTATTAAAGCCTTATTTCATCAGCAATTTGTGTTGCAGCTATCACAATAAAGGAGTAGGGGACCCCTTGTTAGTGACCTTTCTTGATATTGGATGACTCACATTGACATTGAATTTGAATAATTTTGTAAAATTTTGCTAGTGGGTTTAGTTTATAATGTCTCTTTCACCAGATCTTGCACTTGAAATGCCAATAACATAAAAGAATATTCAACCAATGTAGTTCACATGCTCAATTATATACCTTTCAAAGAACACGTGCTCAAAAATTTATATATTTATTTTAAGATATATTTTACAAATATGTCTTACATTCCCATGTTTTCATAAATGTATTTAAATAAATACAAATATGTTTATTGATAATGTTCATGAATACTTATTCTATCATCTGTAAGGTAAATTTTACATGTCCTGGTAACCTTCCACCTTTCACTCGAGCACTGTGAACAAGGAATGCCGTACCGGGTTGAACCGCCCGGTACGGGCGGGCCGAACCGTCCCGGTGAAGAGCCAAGACGGTTCCGGCATGCAAAACAGCACATGCCGGTGCCGGGGAAGAAAAAGAGAGAAAGAGAGAGAAATAGAGAGAGAGGGAGGGAGGAAGAAAAAGAGGGAGGAGAATCCGTCGGAGGGCAACCGTGGCCGTCGGGCGGCGGAAAGGGCTCCCGCGGCTCCGCGCGGGGAGAAGGGGTGACCCGTCCTATTTTTCGGGGCTTTTTTTTAAAAAAATCTTTTCAAGTGAAGTCGGCATGAGT
>KE504808.1:522799-541700 GCA_000441515.1 Elaeis oleifera | reverse complement strand
AAAAAAATCTTTTCAAAGTGAAGTCGGCATGAGTTTTGCTGGCTTCACTTAAGTGAAGCTGGCAAGAGTTTTGCCGACTTCACTTTGAAAAGGCTTTTAAAAACTCTCGAGAAACAGAGGCGGATCGCCCCTATTCCCCGCGCGGAGCTGCGGGAGCCCTTTCCGCCGTCCGACGGTCACGGCTCCTCCGACGGCCCTCCGGTGGATTTTCTCCCTCTTTTTTTCTTCCTCCCTCTTTCTCTATTTCTCTCTCTTTCTCTCTTTCCTTCCCGGTTTGTCCTTGTTTCCTTCGTCGGTTCGCCTCGGTTCGGAACAGAGGTGTGCTGTACCGTACCGCTGGTCGGCCGATCCGACCACCGGTTCTGCTGACCTTGACTGTGAACTTCCTTGGCTACTTATGTATTGTAAAGGCACAGCTACTTGTGAAGCATTTTTCTTAGTACAGAATAAAAAGAGGTTTCATTGTGTATAAAGACTTGGGACTTCATCCTAAAAGATTAGTCGAAAGGTGTTACTTGGATTCTTTAACCCTGTATAAGCATCCAAGATCTTTCCAATGCATAGTCGATGTCGGACTAAACACTTGCATCATATGTAACGAATGAGGACCTCAACCAACAAAGCAAGAAGGTGTTATTTTGATTTCTTGGCCGATGCAAGTACCCAAGATCTTCTTAGTGCATAGCCAATCCGAGGCTAAATACATGCTTGTAGGGACTCTCACATACTCTTCCTATTTAAGCTTTGGTATCCTTGCTAGGTTAAGGGTCCAAATCCAATCAAATCCAATGATAAACACTATAATCAGCTTGTGGTCAGCAATAAAAGGGCCCATGCTACATTGTCTTCTAGTTCATATGGGCCATAGATTGGGTTCGCTTTGATACCTTTTGTAATAATCTTACCCAAAAAGGCTAGTCCGAGGGTGTTATTTGGGTTCCTTGGCTCTGTATAGGTATCCAAGATCTTCCAATGCATAGTTAATATGGGACTAAACATATGCCTGCATGGGCTCTTACATTGTAGCTCTATAATTCATCTTTACTTCAGCTTCTTCCTTTATTCTTCTTTTCCTTTTCTGACCCTTTCAACTCTTGCGTGAGCAGCTTCTCAAGCTGTCTTGTAGTTTTCCTAGTGCTAATAACTAGCGAAAAATAACCAATACATTAAACTTACAAACAAGAACAAATTCTTGTTCCTTGCCCTAGATGGCTATTCTTACTTTAGTTTCCCCCTCCTAGATCATGGTGGGGACCACATTTGGCGCTTTTCATGACAAAAATTTGTAAGCAGGTACTAATGTCCATATCCTGTTCAGATAATCTATTAACCCTCTAGCAGTCTTTTTCTCGATAAAGTCTACAAGTTCCTTTTTGTTAAATCTTTTCTCATTTGAAAGCTTAATTTCCCAGATTTCAGAAGTTAGACATTCCAAACAAAAGCACTTGAAGCTCATAACCCTCATGCATTTACAAAAGAATGTGTCCTTATCACATTGTTCATGAAATCCTAGTCCTTGGGTTCACATTGTCAAGTACAATTGCAGCTAACCATATAATTGTAGGTTAAAAACTCCACCTTATTTTGCATCCATGAGATTCTTACATAGAGAATCATCTCCAGTTTTTGCATAGTTATATGTTTTATCTTTCTTCTTCTTTCTATCTTTACTATCTAAATTTTTGTTGTCATCTTGAAAAATGGATTAAGAATATGGACTTTTCATTTTCCCATTACATAATTCTTTCTTTATTGAATTTTTGCTTCCATTTATCCTCCAAAAAATTAAAGGCTCATTGATCATCTTCACCCTTCATTATAATTATGCATACGCTCAATATGTAGAAAGTATATTGAATCTCTACTTCATTGTTGTTCGCTAAGAAGATCACAGTTATAAAAAGAAGGAATTGTTCTCACTTTTCTTAAATGTCTAAAAAATTGCTCTGACCCGAAACATGCATTTTGGATCCAAATAGATGTGGATTGTTATATTAATACTATTTATTTTAAAAAAATCAGAAGTATAAGTTGCACAATCATAAAACAATGATAATCTGACTGGTAAAGGAAAAAAGTCATAATAGTTCCTTGGAAAATGCATCAGTTTACTTAACCTACCTCATAAACAGGCCATGTAGGTTGTAACCACAACTTAGAATGTTTGTTGAGAACTAGATGGTTACTGTATTCTATCAGTACGTATTGCTTTTATATTGCAGATCACTGAATTGCTGGTCAACATTACAAAGCATGTTTTGAAGCCAAGGCATGATGTGCTTACAGAAGAAGAGAAACAGAAGCTTTTAAAGAAGTACAATGTGGAGGATAGCCAGGTACAGCCAGACTTGGAGGTTCCAATCAATGTGTGGTGTTTCTTGCGTTTATGAATTCTCCATCTTGTTAATTTGCCAATTTTATATCCATCTTTTATGAGATATGAGATCCTATTTTGGCTTCTCTACTCTTAAGAGATTGTTAATTCAGATGATGTTTGTTTTAACCATAGAATAACAATCACTTATTTTCATCTACCCAAACTGGTCCTCTTCAGGCAGATGATGTTAGAACATAGCCATTGGATATTTCTCCTTCAGACTTGAGACATGCTTGATGGTCTTTAGGAAATCATAGCAAGTTCTTGCAGTGAATATCTACTTGCAGTCTCATTTCTGGAAATTGTTATGAGATCCTATTTCTGTGGATACAGTGTGGTGCCTGCTCTTCTATTTGTACACTCTCGCTCTGAGTTCAAGCATCTCTTCCACCATCAAGCAACATCTATTGCCTCATGATCCTTTCAGGGTTAAATTCTACTCTAATAATGTAGTTCCAGTCGACTTTAATGATTTTGATTCTACTTCCAATTGAGCATAATGAGTATCTGTAGTGGAATTTTCAATGGCATCATTTGATTTATTCAAAGTTCCATAATTTTGGCTGACAGGTAATAAAAGATCCAAAAAAATGGGAAGTTCATAATAAATAAAGAAAAGTAAATGGTCTCTTTCGAATTTACTCTACTGTTTAAAATATTTAGGTGTATCTTCTAGAAGATCAACAGTTTGACATCTTTTATTGTTTGAGTAATTAAAAAAATAGAAATATAAACTTCGAAAATAGAACAATTTAAAAACATTGCAATTGCAAGTAGGAGAACAGATTTGGCGTTATTTCAAAAGTACAATATTTCATTTAATAATAGTCTAATTTGCAGATTTCGCCTACTTATATGACACTTTTGATTGTAAGCATGGTTTACAAGATCTTGCTTAATTTTATGTCTTAAATGTAAAATTAAGATAGCATTTCTTTTAGATTTCTTGCAATCCAAATCTTACATGCTTTCTGCTTAAGATTTGCAAAATTTGGTTGAATCTTATGAAAACACATTCTGAGACCCTGATAAATTACTCCAAGAAACTTCAAGGTAGGAATTCTTAGCCATATTTACTGGTTTTACCAAAATAACTGAAATTGGATGATGACCAAATCCATGTTTCAGGTTAATTATGGTTTAATTATGCCATATGTTGGTTCGTGTCATCTGAAATTTTAAACTTTGATCCAATTTTTTTAGTTATACATTAGATATGTTTTTTTTTTTTCTAAATACAAGTGTTAAATAAATACTTCCCTGCATCATTGATTTATCTAAAAGGTTATCATAATTCATAGGTGCTAAGCCTGATATGCGTAGTTGACCATTTACCTATCCGCTTAAGCCTTTGGATATTGGTTATTCAACATGGTATCAGAGCTTTGGTTTATTGGAGGTCAAGTTTGAATCCCTCTAGTTCAATTATTTCTTTAGTTATCCCTAGTTTATTATCTTGATTCTTGTCTATTTCAGACTCAATTATCCCTTGCTGTGTGGTTTGCTCCACATGTTGGATAGGTGTTCAGCCTGATATACATAGTTGACTCTTTCCCTATTAACTTAAACTTTTGGGATAAAAATTGGTTACTCAGCAGCAAAAAGAGGAGCCTGTTGTTTTTCGCTAAAATTGACCTTGAAAATGCATTGTATATATGGATTTGATTGCCGTTGGTTAGATGCAAAGGGGATGGGCTTCTAATACAAAGGGACTGATGTGGTCAAAATTTGCATAAGGTTAGTTTCTTCTTTTGGTGAATGGAATGTTTAAAAACTCTTAGTGCCTGAGAGGCCCAAGACAAAGTGATTCAGTATTCTTCTTATACTGATAATTATGTTGAAGATGTTTTTGACAAGATGTGCTAATAAGCAATGGGCAAAAGGCTTGATGGATAAAAATTTATGGAGCTGAAGAATGCCCTTTTGTGTAACTGATTGTTGGGTATATGAAATTAAGGGCACTGTCTTTTTTTGGTTGTTGATCCAGTTACTTTACACAGGCCTTGAGTAAATACAACCGGTCACATCAGCCATCAAAATGCCCTGAAGATAACCAGGTAATGCATTGTAGGTATCCCAAATCTTGGATCCATTATGGTTAGCTCAATCACCCTATGTGTCTCTCTAAAAATATGCTTGACTATACATGATGTGATACTCGATTTAAGTCTCCAAATATCCATCAGCAAATGGATGAATAGGCAGCCATTGCTGATGATCTTCTGCCATGATCTGGAAGATGACCGTTCTAGAATCACCTTCCAATATGATGTGATTCGCTTGCAGAACAGTGATGTTGTACACCAACCCTTCCTATGCAGCCTTCAATTTAGCTAGTGGGACTAATGTCTAGGAGATGAGAACCTGCTACTATAAAGGCTGCTCTGGAGTCATGAATGATGAGCCTCCTCCAATTTGGCCCTTGTTTCTGACACTGCTATTGAAGTTGATTTTGAGAAAATTTGGGGGTGGGGTTCTCCAAATGAAATAAATTAAACGGGACACAGAAACTACATATACAGAACCCCAGATTTTCCTAATACCCATCAACCCATTTAATGATTTAGCCTTGATGAAGTCCAAGGCATGGTGTAAGGCTCTCAAAACAACAAGTCGGGACTCTTATTCTCGAAAACTCTTCTATTTCTGCCGACCATATGTGATAGACAATATAGCATAGCGAGAGGGACCTGTCTAGTAGTGAAAGCAGTTTGGTATAACTATTAAACAAATGGGTGAACTGTGAAGTATGGGATTTAGGAGTTGTCTCCAATGTGACCGTGATTTGGAAGTATATAATTGAGGGAAATGGTGTTATGAGCTGAGTTTTAGACTAAGGAGTAAATAGGTATCTAGAATTGCAGAACTAGGCTTTGGATGATATATTTCAACAGGATGAATAACAAATAGGCCTCTAGTTACTCAAATAAGGACCATGATGTGAGTTGCTTCTTTTTTTGTTGAGATAAGTAACTAGGGTAAACATGCTTAATATATGTTACTTTTATCAAACATAGTAATTTAGCAATTGTTGGTGATACCAAGGTTCCCAAAATTGACTTGAACTGCCTGGTTCGGTGCATATTGCACAGAACCAGGTAGCTAAGGGTGATTGGTTTTGGGACTCGGCAGGAACCGATCCAAATGAATAATGGAAGAGGAAGAGGAGAAATGGCCTTCCCAACCACTCTCTCCTTATGAATTTCAGAAGGCTTTGGAGTGTATGGGAACGAGGAAAAGATGGGGAAGGAGATATTTTGTAGGTCGGCAGCTCATATCAAAGAAGGAAAAAAACGCAAAATCTTCTTTCTATCTCTCTGCATTTATCTTTTAAAAGCCTAAAATAGGCCAAAAAATGCTAAAACAAGGGAAGATCTGTCATTGTTTTTAACTATATCATGATTCGTAATATGTTGTAAATTTAGGGGTGGTCTATGCATTGAAGAAGAAATCATGATTTTCATTGATCTTCTAAAATAATAAAAAATGCTCGAATATTTTAAGAAATGGTAGCATATCTAGGGTGTGCATGTTACTTGCTCTATTTTTTTAGGCAGCAGCTTGTTAAATTTGGGTATCGGTTATGGCTAACCCAAACCAGCTCTTCTTTCAATACCTAATACTATTGTACTTTTGTATTTCAGCTTCCTCGAATGCTGGAAACTGATGCAATTGCTCGATATTATGGTCTTCAGAAGGGACAGGTTGTGAAGGTGACGTACGATGGAGAACTTACTCGGTCTCATGTCACTTACCGCTGTATCATGTGATAACAACTTGTGGAAATATAACCAAATGTTAGTTCTGCAATGCGCTGTTTGTTTCTAACTCTGCATGTCACATGGATTGCTAGCTTGAATTGACCTTTTTCCCCCTTTTTTGGTACCAATGATAATTCATGTTTTACTTGCTTAGTTTCTGTCTTTGTTAGTTCATTATCTGGTTCTTGCTCCATAGGGAATTGCTAACAAACCGATAGGATGTCACCTAAGTTTCTGAACTTTTTTTCTGACCACAATCTTCTATCGGACAATCTGTTAATTTGCCAGATTTGGCTCGATTATGTACATGTGCTTGTTAACCATTTGTATGATTATTAACTTAAATTTGATCTTCCATAGTTGCTGGAAATGTGACAGCATGGCATGAAGTGTATCTCATTTTCGGCCATTGGTGCTGTTCTATGAGATGTTGACACGCCATTTACTTTTTTTTTTATGTTTTTTTTTTTTGTATAACAGATTATTAGATATCTAACTGATGTGGTTGTGATGAAGTTGATCTTGGATTGACTTACGATTATATGGACGTAAGACATTTGGTGGAAGATTAATTATATTTTATAATGAGATGCCCAGGAATCGGGATTTACCTTCTTCGTTTCAGTCGTTGTGTCCATACGTAACGCCCTGGGAGCTTGTCTCTGACGTCCCGTGTGATTCTGGACCTGATTGGTGGACCCAACACATGCCCGCATGCAGCCTTCACCGTTCCCAGAAGCAAAGAACTGGCTCGAGACGTTTCGAAAAGCCCTTCCAGTGAAAGTTATGCCGACCAATAATTACTTCAAAAAATAGATGACTTGATTCAACGTTCTACCGATGAACTTGATAACGATGCTTCCTTTACTAAAGATGCCTGTCATGAAAGAATTGCTATAGATTCTTCTTTAATCTATTATAATCCCAAATGCAGATTATGCTTTGTATAAATTCTAAATGCAATACATCAAAGAAATCGACCATGTTGATGAAGCAAATCACCCGCTTGGAGCACCTCCCCAACCTCCCAAAAGGGAAAAAGAAAAGAAAAAAAATTGGCGTCATTTCGTACGCATCCTTGCTATTCTATTTAAATAGACAACATCCGAGTAGCAGCCACTTATTTCAATTATAAAGAAGCACCATCTCTGATGGTTTCTTTTTTTTTTTTTTGGTTAGTTATATGGATATCTACTGTTCAATAAGCTTTAACGGGAGCACTCGAAGTTTTACGTTAATATTGGACAAGGATTCCTCGCGAAAAATGCCTTCAACGAGTTACCAGATCAAGGACATAATATCATACAATGTCAAATAAAGGCAGCTTCCAAGTCTTCTGGAGGACAAAAGATTGAAGTTTCTGTCACAAAGGGTGCACATAAATACTAGTCAGGAGACGGATTGGCTGATGTATTCTAGTTGACAAAGACAATGGCGAATACTTTCTTTCAGCAGCCATCTCCAGCATAATTGTGAACACACACATATACACACTTCGGGTATAGAATTTATTGCACACCACTAGCATGCATACAAACACCCTTGACTGGCTTTTATCGTCCGGTCAACGGAGATCCTTGAGGCCACTTAATATACATAGAAAGAGGAAAGCTTGTCCCGGTATAGTAGGACCATTACCGAGCAAAGAACGCCAGCATCCACAACAAGATCCAACCAGCTTACTCTGAGAAGGAAACCAACTCATTAACAGAACCAGACTCATCAAGCATAAAAGAATACATACACAATGTGCCAAGTAGAGAATTAATAAGAACTTCACCTAATACATCTTACTTCAGACTGAAGGTTGCGCATCCATTTCTCCAATGTTCTCTGGATTTTCCACAGAATTACTCCCATGAGCGTGTAGAGGCATCTTTGAAGCTGTTCTCCACCATGCAATGCAGCGATATTCATGATTTTAAGTTGGATATAAGTTCAAAAGACATCAAGTTTTCCATTCAAGAGCATATGACAAGTCTCCTGTCTCAAGCTCAACGAAAGACTTACCAGGGTCAAAAGAAATGGGTGATTGTGGTATTTCATCTTTCACAGATCTCATACATGACTCAGAAGGCTTGTAGAAGAGCAAATGAGCCACACTTCGGTCTATGGGATTTGTATTTGCTTCTGCACCTGGCAATTTTTGGCATCTGGAAGGAAAATAATGGATTCTTCATAGAAAACAGATTTAGGAGAAATTCACATCTAGAAGCTTTTCATACATTCCAGCATATAGAAAAGCATAAAAGAAAATGTTTATGGATGTTAATGGAGTGTTAAGTTCTTCAATAAGTATAGCAAACATATTTAACTCAAATAACATAATAATGAAGACAGGTAATCTCCTTATTGCTTGAAATAAAGAGGATGAATTTGGTCGCATAACCAGGAAATGCAACAATATATGAAAGTTCCTGATGAAGTCAAGAAATATCCCTGTTGTGTGAAGGGGAGAATTTAAAAGCATAAGAATAAGTACAAGAAACTTATGCTAGCTTGTGAAGCAAACAGGAAAAAATATCAAAGAAGAAATGAAAGTATGGTCCATCTTAAGAATATATAAGTAATACAAAGCAGCCAAGCCAGAGAGTGTAAGATTTCCGCATGATTTTCTAAACTAAGAAAAAAAAATTGGTAGGAAATGTCAGACTTCCATGACGGAAAAGCCATTGCATGTTGTGAATATCTGTAATAAAGTAGAACATATCACAAATGGGTAAGCAATAGAAATCGAAGATTTTATATCCCTGTGGAGTACTTGAGATTCTCTACATTTTATTTTTGCATTTGCAGGCAGAAAAATCACAGAAAAGAAAATGAGATAAAGATGGTCAGCAGGCATGTCAACAGAGTCTAAAGGAAATTTTTAAAAAATGTTAAATATATAAAAAAATTGAAAGGCAGAACACTTGACCAAAAAAAAAAAAATCCAAAGGCCAAAGTGGAGCTTTGTCTGAAAAAAGAGGTGACCAAGCCTTCTGAGTTCCATTAATGGATTACTTTAAATGCACATTTCCATTTTATGCATGAAAGTGTATTCCTAGAACTAGCAGACCATGCATTCATTCATGTTACATGAAGCAGCGAATTACAGAGCCGTATTATGATCGGAGAAAACCCTGCTTGGAAGTCTTCTGAGTAGTACAAAAAATATATGACCAGTTGATTGCTTCACCAACATCTTTTCATTAAGGTCTTGTTGGATTGTTATATGGTAAAGCAAATTTAATCTCCAATTTTTACCATATTAACCAGAATTCAATTTTATAAAATTAGAGAACCAAAATGTATATAGAAGCAAAGGTTCCTTTTCTTTATTATGTATGTGAGTGTTTGTTTTGATCAGCAATTTATTTGTCATACACCCATTTTACAACTTCAATTGAAATTTGACTTCTATTTTCATCTCAGGTAGAAGAGATATTCAAACAAAGCAGTTGCATATACTAGGAGCTATCACTGGATTCTCTGTTTTAAGTTTACTACAAACATATTATCTATAACTATGTTAGAAACATACTTTTGTATAGCCATAACGTAAATCAACTAGAAGCCAACAACTGGAAACCAATGTACCTTCTTCGATCATCCAAGATTGTTCATAGACAATTGTTAGATTCAAATTCAAGCATCTCAATTGAAGATCAACAAGATGCTTCATTTAGCATAAATTGCTAATCACATTCTTTAACTTAGTACTTCCATAGTTTCATGCAAGGAAGTACCTAAGATTGCCAAGATCCTTTGGGTGAAAATGATGACCATGGTATCATTCAACTTCTCAACATCACTTTCAGCATAGCAATTTCCTTGAGCATGTCACCATCCATGGAGAGCCCTTTTCCACAGTGGTCCAGCTCCCCAACTCATGCATGATTCTCAAAGTGGCGACAGACCCCTACGCTCGTTGAGTGCTAGCATTGCAGTTGATCAAGAAGGGTCAAGGGCCTTGAGGCTGAATAAGCCTGAGCAGCTTGCTATTGCTTCATAGTGAATAAGATAGCTACCAACTTCCCTTTTTTGTGTTTTCATTATGTGAAGGTAGGAAGGAGTAGGAAGCAATGGGAGCTCTCCAAGTGCCAGATATGCAACATTTAGGTTTGGATTACTTAACCTCGATAAATTGTCACTAGTAATTTTCAATCTAAAGATACATAGCAGAAAACCTAAGAATGACAATTGTTTGACTAGCACCATTATAGGAGTGCAGGAGATAAATACCCCAAACTTAAGAGACTAGTAATGATTGATGACTAACTATGATTTAAAGAAAGTTGATTGTCTAGATAAACCCTTTAATATAGTTTAAGCCTTAAATGGCATAAAATTGATAATGGGTACTATGTTTCAATGAACCTTAAGGTGCACTCCTGCCAAAATAGTTTTATTACAATGTACATAATCATAATCATCATGTCTGTTCTAACTATCTATGATTGGCTTCATGTACCTTTTTTGGCCAATCCTTGCTATGTAGGCACACATAAGTGTTGTTACATGCTTTCCTTAATATATCAATAGAATATCCGTCCAAGTCAATGTGGTCATCACTCTTACTTTCATCCTTGGACGTAGCTTCAAGCAACTCTCTGTATCATGGCCTCCTTGTGTCTTCATTATACATGCACATGCTATTGCTAAAATTTCCATCACTTCATCCTTAACAACTCCAACTCCCGTGCCACCATAACTTAATTGGCCTACCATTCCAAGTTTTACCACAGATCAATCCCAATATTCTCCTTCATGCCCAGCTAATCTTTTATGCTTCAACCCTACATATTTTCCAACACTTTAACCCATATAAACTGACACACATTGTCACCATGTTATAATTTTTTTCCTAAAGTCACCAAGCAATGCATCAAAGAAAAAGCATCCTGACAGCATATCTCCACTCCATCATCCAACAATGACTCCACTATGAACAACATCATGCATCTCAAATCTTTTTTTAGTTCCGAGACAAGATAAATCGGTAAATCTTGGCCATCAAGAATAAAAGTAGAGACGACCAATGAAGATGAGTAAAATATGCCCTCAGGCAAGAAAACCTTGTGCAAGTTCAGCTACAATGAACAAAATGTTAGTTCAAGCCAAAAGGGAATATCCTATTCATAAATAGAAATTAGCACTTAATTTTAAATGTCTTTCATCAACAAAATGGTGTTTCTTTTGTCTCATTCAAATAATCTAAGAGAAACATAACACGTTCAGGTGTTCTGTCTTGTCCATTCCTGAATAGTGACTATGACGCAAAAAGGCTGACTTAAATGAAGCATCAAGCATGCTTTGCACTTCAAAATGATCTAGAACTTGATACCATCACAAATTTACAGTTAAGTTCCTAAGATGGAAAATTCTGACATCATATTTCAGCTATAAAATTTGCATGTCTCATGTAGATTTTATGCCTCAATGGGAACTAGAAGACATGTTGCAAGCAGAATGACTAATATATTAAAGATATCTATAATATTCTACACAAAGATCAACATAACACATTCAAATAATTTCTTTGGATGGACTGAACAACACATTCAAATAATTCTTTGGATTGATTGAACAACATTGGTTATTAGGATTAAAAAATAACAATAGCCTGGTTATGAATGACCAAGAAATATTTTGTTCTTCTGATACCACACACAAATATGATATCAAAAGTCAAAAATAGGTCATGCTTTGATATAACAGACCTGTTCTGTCCGTTTGTTTCCTGATTTGCTGGAACTTCATCTTCATCTTTGCTACTTTTGTTGGCACTACTTCTATCACCAGCACTTTGTCTTTTGCTTGCACTTTGGGCCAAACGAAACAAACTATCTCGAAGACAAAGTCGGACTCGCATGTCCAACTGCAGTTCCACAAGGAAAAAATTATACAAGTCATAAACAGAATAAGGTTGAGGCATGTTTTAAAGGTAACTCCCCGTGTTAAAGACAATATTACCTTCCCCAGAACATCTTGAAGCTCATAGTATATGCTTTCTTCCAACAAGCGATCATCAATTGATGTCAAGATCCTTTGGGACTCATCTTGATCCACTAACATGCTCATATTAGATGCAGAAAGCTTATTTGCACCATCATCAACTACAGCAGAGTTTGTAATAGATTCCTGACCTTGTTTCTTTGGTGAACCTGTTTGAGGGGCCAAACCGTCACTACCTGCAATTTGATGACCCAATTGCTGTTGTTGCTGTTGAATTGCAAGCATTGCTTGCATTTGCTGGCGTCTCCTCAGTTTCTCTATCTTTTCTTGAGGTGTCATTTTCAATGGTCTTGAAGGTATATCTGGTGGTTTGCCGAAAGAATTTGAATTCTTTGAGGAATCTGGAAAAACTTTACAATTAACAACTGGTTTCATTTGGTTCCTCTGAGAATGAATATGTGGCATAAGAGGAAAGGCAGGAAAATGACCAGGAGAATATCCATATCCAGAGAACAGAAACTGATTAGAGGGGCCAAGATGTCCCATGCTCTCAGCACCACCAACTTGCCTTTGTTGAATGACAGCAGGACATTGAAAGGTTTGTAAAGGAGTCTCAACCAAAGTACCAATATTTGGATTTGGAGATTGATGGCTTTGGCGAACATTATGGGACCATGTACTGTTTAAGTTTGGCTGAGTTTTTTTCATTTTTCTTTCTTCTGCCTTTTTATGAGACCTTAAGACCTTCTTCTGGCCATCATCCTGCCAAGATTGGCAACAATAAGAGTTATACCTGATGCATTGAACAAGACACATTACAAAAAAGTCTTTAATATATTTTCTGGCTGATGCATTAAAATTTGAAAAGAATGCAACACCCTATACAAGATATAATCCTAAACAAAAGAACATGTGACATAAGGTAAAAAAAAAAAGAAAAAAGAAAAAGAAAACAAAATAAAGTAACAAACCATACTGCCACAAATTAACAATTTGTGATGGCCTTTACAAGTATACCTTTGACAGAAATACAAACAGCCACATGGCATGTCTAAGGATGTGCATCAGCATCTAACATACATAGCAAGAATTGGCTCAAGGTCTGCAATCTTGGTACTGGCTATTGTATCAGTACATTATGAGTCTGGTATGTTATGGTTGGCATGGTCTGTACAGTACACACCCCCAGTATGTGTTGGCATCACTTAGTTTGGACTGGTATGGACCAATACGGGTCAGTTCAGGTCAATTCTTGGGCCTGTACCAAGCTCCAGTTCTGATCCATTACAGTTTGGTATGCCCCAAACATAGGATTTAACATAGGATTCAAGGACAGAAATAAATATGAGATGAATATTACTGGTGATGGGTTTTCAACTGATACAGGATTAGAAAATTGGCAGCGGCATCAAATCCCTTTCCAAGTGAAATGGGGTCAGCTATAGAATTCAACTCTAGGTCGAGAAGGCTTCATGTAAGAATTGAGCATACTCACATTTGTCATCCTGACATCAGCTATCTAAGAATCAATGCAAACTCTTGGCCAAGAGAACTTGAGAGAAGAAAGTTGCCTACCATGGGACCTAGAAAACTAGCTAGTGTTCAGAGACACCTACATAGTTGGTCAAAATTTAAGCACTTCTGACTAGAGAAAAACTCTTCAAAATTCACCTAGCACCAGGAGAGAATCTATAGACAAATTCGTGAAATCACAAGGTCAAATACAAGGAACCACATTCATTTCTAAGGAAAAATTATAACCCAGAAACAGAAGAGTCAACAAAATAATATTAAAGGACATTTATGCATGTATGGAAGATTCTCTCAGGTACAAATTATTGTCAGCATGTCCTCAAAGAGGGAAAGAGCAAAATATTCTTTGGAATTCAAATTATTGTGGATGCTAGCTCCAATGGCTAATTCTTAAAACAAACAGGCATCATAAATAAACCAAGATAGCAGATCTTACAGAATTGAAAAATCCAAAACCAATCACAGCCAGTTTACCATACATTTCTTCACAATATACTAATAAACCAGGTTAGTTAAGCCTTTAAGGCACTGCAATCCTCAGTGCCCATGTCAAATTTATAGCCAGATTTGTGTTTACAGTCAGTAAATTGATAGAACGATTGTAAGACAAGGATACGAATCCTGAGACTTTGTAGAAGGAAAACTGAGTCAAGAATGGTACCCTATATTATCAAAAATTAGAAAAAGGCTTCAGTGGTTTTCGGACCAGGAATTTGATTAAATGCAAATGACTTCTGTTTCATAAGATTAAATTTAGTATATATCATATAGTGTGATTTTGACAGTAAACTACCTTGCTTGGGTACTGGTTGTGTGTTCCACAATAGTCACTGACAACATTGGTTTTATATTCAGCTTGCTCCTCAGGTTTCATGGCATTATCTGCTATCTGCTAAAATGGATAAGAAATGTACCCAACAGGCATACCTGCATAGTTATCTAAGGACGTGAATATTTTAACATAGCATACCTTCTCTTCTGACTTTCTGTTTCCATCAGAAAGATCATCAAAATGAAAGGATGAAGAATAATGATCAGAAGGCTGTTCCCCACTTAATGGCATGTCCTGCAGGCCAAAGGTGTCAGTGTTCTTTATCATTGTAAATGAGAGGCAATATCACAGATTTCATGAATAATTGATAATTTGATATCACTTGTAGTGTCTTCTTAATAGGTTCTGTAAACATGGAGACTTACAGGCACCAGAATTGATTGTGCGGTGCCACTAATTACATCTGAAGATAAAGAGAGAAACTCCCCTCCACTGCCAACCATTTCACGTCCAAATATGGGATCACTGTTACTGCAGAAACATGACATGTGAGTACATTTTTGATGTAAATATCATCAATCTAAGGGGGAGAAATAATGAAATTGTATTAAAAAATATAGGCATCATCACTCGAAATATACAGTAGGAACCCATCAAGATGTATGAATAAACAGTTTAGTTCCAATCCATGTTGACATGCATTACCTAAAAATTCGGTCAAGATCATCAAAGTCTCCGATGTTGGCCCAATCACAATCAAGAAAACTGTCACTCTCTTTATCTTCATGATTGTTGCCAAACATTTCAGATTTACCATCCAGCTGCACTGTACCACCAGTTGAGACTAAATGACTCATTTAAAGAAAATAAATAATAGTAATGAGGAATGTCGCTAGAATGAAAAATATCCCATATTACCTCTTGCTTTGTTCAGGTCGGTACTTCCATCGAAATTGTTCATCAATTCCATTGGTAAAGTATCCTGACCATTTTCATCATGGTATCCTTTACCAAGTGCAGGACTCAAGGAAGGCAAATCAGGCCATGAATCCATGTCAAGTCTCAGAGTAGAAATTTCTTCATTTGTTTTGAAGGTGGAATCATTTTCCAGATTACATCTAGAAAGATCATTTTTAGCTCCAGCCGTCTGCTCAGTGGACCTTAAAACAGTGCTGGCTTCTTCGCTTTTCTGTTTCTTGTTATAATCTCCAAAATTAAGAAATGTACTCTCTTCAGTGCCCTTAGGATAAGGTACAATATGGTCCTCACTCTCACTTAGTTCACCCCATATGATGTCACCTACCTGAAAAATTAGAATCACAAGAATAAGAACCTTAGCACATACTTGTGAAAGAAATTCAAACTACATTGAACAATACTGTTTTTCCTTCTTGCTGATCATTGTGGAATAATTAGCTCGGCCAGAAAATAAACACAAAATAGAACATTAAAAACTTGCATATCGGCACATGTAAATGCACTAACCAAACAAAAGATCCTACAAACAATTCAAACATGTATGGACAGATCTTGGAAAGAGATGAGTGGAATTCATTGGAATGCTTAAAAATGATCTGATCATTTCATTTAGGATTCACAGTTTGAATTTCATCCCCTTGGGTGCAGGCGAATAGCTCAATTTTCAAAGAAAGACTTGCACCTCATTATTTCAAAACCAGGTTACTGAAGAAAGAGAAGATAATAACCAGATGGCAAGCCATAATAGCAGTCAAATTTGAATAAGATGAGAATACATTAACCCTTGATGGGATCCGCACTTGTGAATTGATGAATATGTAAAAATAGGTAGTTAGGTACATAAATACACAAAACACACATGATGTCTTTCCCTGTTTACATGCTGAACATAACATTTAAAGTCTCATCTTCCAAATATATAAATATTACATATACAACTAAAACAATTTTCATGCTACACAAGATTCCAAAGCAGACATACTCAAGTCACAAAGTAAAATATAAAAATTTGATATAGATCAGATAGCTCAAGTTGGCATTGTCAATAAATCTAGCTAGAAACCACCAAACCTTGAATTTTGACAAACAAACCTTAAAGCCTTCTAAATAATCATCAAAAGAACACACAACAGAAAAATAAAGAAAACAAAAACAAAAAAAGGACATTTAAGTGAATCATCATACACCAACTCATCCCAAATGTTAGGATGGTACCATCCCAATCAAGGTTCATCGAACCAATACATACTGCTCTATACCAGGTGGACCATATCATACCAGTGCCGACCAAAAGTGGGTACAGGGAGCGTATTGAGTCTTGATGTACTGAACTGTCCCCATTCTGGATGTGCCGACATTGCATCAGCATGGTATTGATATGCGGTCTGGTATCAAGATTGTGAAATGTGAACCTTAGTCCTGATAGCATCCCGATCTGGCTCTAGACTCATACAGGGCCTAGGACCAGGATTTAAAACTTGCATTGAATCATAGATCAACACACAGTCAGAAAGTGGACAATTAATAAAATGATTAAATCATCTGAACACATCTATGTTAGTTTGACAGGTCAAGCTTTGCACTCTCTCAATTCTTTCCCAACTTCTTTCCTAACTGAATGTGAGTCTACATCATGCATTTGGAGGCATAAAATACTTAGATTAAATCTCAAGGATCTGGGATTGTTTGGTCTGCATATTGGTGGGAGCGGGCTTTCTTTCATAAGATTGATATTTGATAGCTTGTATGGTAGACAAGCAGCAAAGATCATGCATTTAAGCTTGAAAAATACAAATATCCATCATATTTGGGGGAAAGAAATCAATTTCACATATGCATTCAAGAAAATCTGTAAATCATAATACTTAAAAACAAAGGAGGTTCGATCTATGTAGAAGTTGACAACTTAAAAGCAAGAGATCAACCGGAGATTTACAATACACATTATTCTAAAGTTAAGTATGAAAATCCAAAAGAAAAGAGATAAAGAATAATTTTGAAAAAATATGATCGTATTTTGTTAATTAGCTATTTGTTTACTAATCATATATGCAAGAAACTTGTGGATACAATAAGATTCACTTTATGTTAAGATTTTAATTTGCCAAAGTACCAAATTTATTAGAAGACTAATTACTTCAGAAACTTCTAATTTTATAGAGGGACTTTTACAAGAAATCAATTTCACACATGCATTCAAGAAAATATGTATATCATAATACCTAAAAACAAAGGAGGATCGATCCATGTAGAATTTGAGAACTTAAAAGCAAGAGATCATCCGGAAATTTACAATACACATTATTCTGAAATTAAGTATGAAAATCCACAAAAATGAGATAAAAGAATAATTTCGAAAAAATATGATCGTATTTTCATTAATTAGCTATTTGTTTATAATCATATATGCAAGATACTTGTGGATACAATAAATTTCACTTTATATTTAGATTTTAATTTGCCAAAGTACCAGAATTTATTAGAAGACTAATTACTTCAAAAACTTCTAATTTTCTAGAGGGACTTTTACAAGATAATCCCTTACTTTTCTTGAATACCAACTTATTCCTTTTTAATGAAACATGAGAATCCAAAGATTTAATTTGCCGGACACTGTTATGAGCTAAGGCAGGCCAAAATATGAGTTGAATTAATTTTCCTGATAATCCTCGCATGTTATAATGGCCCTTTACAAGTCCATCTAAACACAATGCACTCTTCCTGCTAATACTCTTCATTTGACAACTACAACTCTATGTAACTTCCATGATGAATGGCAAATCCTATTCATGTGCTTGTACACAAGATGCATGATATGTCATGGCTGTAATATCCACTTTTGTATGTTTCATGACAGACCACAACTGCATCTGAGATGCATGACCCATCATGATACTATAACCCACTTGATGGGCCAATACAAATAGACCCTATACATTTATTATGTATAAACTGTAAAGTACTTATCTAAGAGTGCTGATTGTCACTGTTTAAGTCTTGGCATCAAGCCTTGTAGCAGTACCTCTCTGGTACGGTATAATACACCAGCCTGCACAGCAAATAGTATTGTTCTAGAAAGGAGGCTTACCAAGACCGATTTTTGTACTAATAACTTATTAGGTTGGTACAGTCCACCCCATACCTCTATAATAGTTATAACGCCCAGAATAAACAATGCACCTCCCTCATGTATTTAAATTTAAATTATATTCCAATATTACACAAACATCCCTAACAGCCCACTTACTCTTACCTAATGCATGCCTAAAACTTCAAATATACAAATGGACCCATATTAATGTCAACACTGACATGTGGCAGTACACCCGTATAAGATTCTTCTATCTATTCTTTCTCATCATTGTGAACAAGTTTCAACCATTCCATGTTGTTTTAATATTGTCCCACTTCATCCATTTTCTAATAAGATTCTCAGATAATATAAAAAAATAGACAGGGAAAAGTTCTTTTCAGAAATAAAAGAAATAGAGGAGTGGCAAACTTTTAACCCCCCCCCCCTTCTCTCTCTCTCTCTCTCTCTCT
>KE504808.1:508023-522779 GCA_000441515.1 Elaeis oleifera | reverse complement strand
CCCTCTCTCTCTCTCTCTCTCTCTCACCATTCCACTTCCACCTTCATCAAGATTTCCTTTTGTATGTCCCCTCTAATCCAGCCAATGCCTATTGCTGTCTTCTTTCAAGCGTCCATCGTGTTTAGGCAGCTGAAACATCATGGAAAGAAAGGCAACGTTGAAAGCTGGTTATAACAGTCTCCTCTGCTGTTCTTTACTCTGTTTCATCCTTTTTCTCATCCTAATGTGATGGAAGTTAAACCCCTTGCCTTCCTTCAATATAAACCAACTGACAGCCCTTTAAACAATTTTCAACTTGCCATTCCCTATGTTCCTTGATCCTGATCATTTCATCTTTATATTAGGCTATTAGCGCATTTTGTTCCCTTCATTTTTACAAGTTTAGTTCTTAATTTTTTGCCAGTTATCACAATTGAATTCTGTCCCATATCTGTAGATACCCACCCACTAATATTCCATTTACTAATATTCTACTTATTTCATGGCCACTCCTATCCAATATTGTCAAACATTCTTGTATAATCTATTCAAGGTTGTTCTATTACGGCTACCATTGCATAATTCTCAACTATCATCATAATGACATATGCATGATACGCCCAATTTCAGCAAGCTTCTTGGTCTATTGAAGAGTATAGAGGGCATTTATATGGGGAACAAGAAGAGAAAAGCACAGTATTTCATTTTTCTAGTAATACTCAGTGCAACGGTCCTGCATCTTGCTTAATGCTACATTAGGAACCATGCTTATCCCAACTATCATTACTCACGCTGTGCTGCATTAGAACAATCTCCTTCCTTTCTTTTCCCTTATTTATATATCTATTCTGTTTCAGTCTGAGTTCCAAGTCTATCAATGCCACTGCTAATTAAATTTCTTTAAATTAGAGAACCTTGTGGTTATTAAGAGGGTCTAGTAAGCACTAAGCAGCTAGGCTATCTTCCTTCAAAGGAGGCCCAAATTATGAATGTGGCTAGCATAAGTTATTCCTTTTGATACTAGAGTTTAAGAGTGCTTATCAACATTTATGAGACTGAGTCTTGTATATTACCATGCTAAAATATTGTCAAGCACATTAGTTCAAGGTGCACAGCCTTCACTTGTAAGGTTGGAAAATTTCTCAGATGTGCTTCTCATAGCATGGTCATTGTCCTACTGGGTTGGTCTAATTTTGACAAAGTGCTAGCAAAATATGCTTTACAAACGTTTAGCATGCATGACCTCTCCAAAATAAGTTTGGTCTTCTGCCTACAATGTTGGCCTCATACAAAATAAATCCAAATGAAATGTGGATGAAAATGCATTTGCTTTGGAGGGTTGATTTAATTTTAACCAAGTGCTGTTAGCCTGTTACTAATACCTGCCGCATAATATAGCCTTCGCCCTGCAAGATCGGTTAGTTTACAAACACTTGCCTTCATTCACCTTCTCCAGGATATATTTAGCCCTGTTTCGTGCAGAGTTCACCTAATTGATCTCAGACCTCATGAAGCTGTGTTCTGCATAACATAGCTTTCATCTTGCATGGCTGGCTTTTAGATGTGCAAATGCATAGATTCATTTACCCTCTTTAAGACATGTTGGGCCTTCTCTATGGGGAGCTGGCCTAATTTAAAAAGTCCTAATGAAGATATATTTTAAATTACATGGCCATGATCCTGCAAGTTTGCTTAACTTGTAAAGCAATTAGCTTCATTTACCCTCTCCAAGATAGATCTGACCTTCTTCCTACAAAGTTAGCTAATCATGGATAAAACTAACAAAGAGATGTTTTCCACAACATGGACTTCATCCTACACTGATGGCTTAAGTTTGTTAACTCTGGGTTTGTGTCTTCAACACCTGACAAGCCTTCTTCTTGCAGGGTTGCCCTAGCTCAAGTTCCAACACTAGGCATGATTGGCATTCTTCCTTGAGGTTAGTCTAATTTTAGATAAGTCCAACACTTGATTGGCCTCATTCTGTAGGTTGGCCTAATGCCAGTTACAATACATAGCTTCATTGGCATTCTTACTGCAAGGTTGGTCATTTTACTGTATATCCTAAGAAAGTTAGCATTCATGTGGTTAGGTCTAATTCTTACTTCAAAATTTGAAATGCTTCTTGCAGAGTTTACCATCTATTGTATAAATCTGATGCTTGGTAAGCCTTCTCCCTGTGCAACTAGCCTGATTCCAAGTTCCAACATTTGAAATTGTCAGCCTGTTCCTCAAGATTGGTCACATTGGCCAAATCTTAGCCAAGTCTTGGCACTAATGGGCCTTCCAGTTACACGGTTGGATTGATTTCAGCAAAAGTCTAACTGATTGCATTGATTTCAGTGAAAGCCCAACACTTAATGTTGAACCTTCTTCCTGCAAGTTTGGCCAGCTAATGATAATTTGTATATTTAAACTGGTTTAGATAATCGACATCTCCAAATTAAGTTAGGCCAATTACTCCTAAACTAGTATAAACTAAACTAAAAGAAACTATCTTTGGCTTAGCCCCTTCAACAGGGCCAATTTAAGATTCAGTCTGCTCAAAGATTTGGGGCTTGTCCATACAAATTTCAGATACAGGTACTTTTCACTTCTGCGACTCTATCTTCATTCCTTTAATATAGTTCATGCACCGTTGGGGATGCTTAACATTTGAAACTTGAGTTGGCAAGTACTTTGGACTTGGAGATCATCTATTGCTGTTTCTGCTTCCTCATTTCCCTCAACATAGTAGAGATGGCTAGGCAAGCAACAAAGTAGAAAAATGATAAAGAAAACTCGACATTTAGAAGTATATGAAATAGAAGCTTTCTAAGCAATTTCTCTTTGCTTATTTCCAAACAGCACCAAAGATTCAAAACCATGAAGACAACATGTCTTAATCCACATTATGTTCTTCAGTCTCTTTAAGGCTGTGTTTGGTTGCAGGTTAAAGGAGGGTTAAATGGAATAAAACCATGTTCACTCCATTTATTCCATTTAACATGCCAAACCGTAGAATGTTAGATGAATTTCATGCCTGAAGGGCACAAATCCCCTCTTGGAGTTTTCTATACTGAACCTTTTCAGCACCTCCTCAATGTACATTTTCTGTGAAAGGCCTAGCACCCTTTTAGATCTATCTCTATAGACCTTAATCACCAAAATATAGGATGTTTTCTCAAAGTCCTTTATGGAGAATTCCTTAGACAACCACAACTTGATTGAGATCAATACGAGAACATCATTTCCAATCAGGAGGATGTCATCCATGTACAGTATGAGAAAAATCATAGCGCTCCCACTGATCTTCTTGAACGCACATGGTTTCTTCTCATTCTTGATGAAATCTAACGATTTGATTATATCATTAAACGAATATTCCAACTCTGAGATGCTTGTTTAAGTCCATAAATGGATTTTGTAGTTTGCAGACTTTGTGATCCCTATCGTTGAAAGTGAAATCCAAAGACTGCTCCATGTAGATATCTTCCTCAAGATATCTATTTAAGAAAGCAGTTTTCACATCCATTTGTTATATCTCATAATCGTGATATGCTGTAATTGTAAGCAATGTTCGAATAGATTTTAGCATAGCCACTGGCGAAAAGGTATTCTGATAGTTAATGCCTTCGCGTTGACTATAACCTTTAGCCACGAGTTTTCTTTAAAGGTCTCTATCTTTTCATCCAAACCAATCTTTCTCTTATAGATCCACTGACACCTAATAAGTACTATACCTTCTGATGGATCCACTAAGGTCCAGACTTGGTTTGAGTACATTGAATCAATCTCTGACTTTATAGTCTCTAACCATTTCTCGAAGTCGATATTTGATATCAGCTCACTATAGGTCTTGGGGTCATCTCTATATACCATATTTTCTACGAGAAATATTTTCTCTACATTCTTTATGATGATACCTAAGTATCTATCAGAAAGATAGAAAATCCTATTAGATCTGCTAGGTGGAGGAGATGCGTGTATTGGCTCAGCTTGAATAGGTTCTATAGGTTCTGAGACTTGTTATTTTTCAGAGACTTTCTCTTCAAGCCCAATTTGTCTCCCACTATCTCTATTTTGGATGAATTATTTTCAAAAAGATGACATGTCGGCTCACAATCACATTGTCATCTTCTGAAAGATAGAAATAATATCCTAAAGACTCTTTAGGATATCCTATAAAACGAGCTCTCAAAGATCTAGCATCTAATTTGTCTGCCTATAGTCTTTTGATATGGGCTGGATATCTACAAATTATGAGATGATTCAGACTCAATTTCTTACTATGTCATATCTCATACAATGTGATAGGAACAATTTTAAAGAAAACCCTATTCAACAGCTAATAAGCTATAAGTAAACTATGACCCCCAAAAATAAGAAAGGTTAGTGAAGCTCACTACGGACTGAACCATATCTAATAAGATTCAATTTCTCTATTCTGAAATCTCGTTGAGTTGAGGCGTTCCAAGTAGAGTCCATTGTGAGACTATGCCATATTCCTAGAGATAACTTAAAAATTTTCACTAAGATATTCGTCTCCTCGATCTGATCCAAGAGCCTTAAGGAGTTTTTTAGTTTGCTTCTCTACTTCATTTCTGAATTCTTTGAACTTTTAAAATTTTAGATTTATGTTTCATTAAATACACATATCCAGACCATGAATAATCATCGATAAAGATGATGAAGTAGAGATAACCTCCTCTGACCGACACGTCGAATGGACTGCACACATCAATATGTATCAGGGCAAGCATGTTAGTGGTCATTTCCCTTTGTCTCATAAGGGGTAGCTTGGTCATTTTTCTTAAAGGCAAGATTCGTAGATCGGATATGACTCAATAGCCAATGGGCTTAAAAGCCCATTTTTCTCCAGTCTGCTAATTCTTTCTTCTCCTATATGACCTAACCTAAGGTACGATATTTTTAAGTTCAGTATCATGCTCTTAAAATCAAGATTAGATCTAAAATTCAGATTACATCTGAAATTTATGCTTTCAAATTCAGATTAGATCTGAAATTTATGCTTTCAATTGGATCAATAATTCAAATTAGATCTGAAATTTATGCATCGAAAACTCCAAGAGGAGACTTGTGCCCTTAAGGCACAGGATTTATCTTTCAAAGAAGATGTGCCCCAACACATCGAAAGAGATAAACGCATGAGCAAAATTTCTTATACATTGGCTATAGGGAGTCTTATGTATGCCATGCTATGTACATGACCTAATATGACTCATGCTATGAGTGTCACAAGCAGATATCAGTCTAATCCAGATGAAAAATCTGGATAGCTGTGAAATATATCCTTAAGTACTTAAGAAGGACTAAGAATATGTTCTTGATCTTTGGAGGAGAGTTAAAGATAGAAAGATATACTGATTCAGTCTGATATTGATGATTGAAAATTGATATTAGGCAATATTTTTTGTACAACGATGGTGCTGTAAGTTGAAAAAATTTCAAGCAACCTATTATAGCGAACTTCATCATGGAAGCTGAATACATCGCTGCATCGAAAACTGCTAAGGAGATATTCTGGTTCAAGAAGTTTGTTGCGGAGCTGGGTGTGATGCCATCAAATGTCATTCCACTCTACTGCAACAATAATGGTACCATAGCCCTTGCTAAGGAGCTGAGATCTCATCAGAAGTCCAAGCATATAGAGCGATGATTGCACCTCATCTGCGATTACTTCAAAAAAAATACATCGAGATACAAAGAGTTAACTCCACAGACAACGTGGCTAACCCATTGACTAAGTAGCTGAGCTAGCAAAAAATCGAAATCTATCTTGAGAAGATGGAACTTAGATTTGTGGCCAATTGACTTTAGTGCAAGTGGAAGATTGTTAGATGTATGTCCTAGAAGCCAATTAGACTGACACATATAAACTTTCTAAGGATATAATTTATAATTTTGACTTATAATAAATAAATTGAGTTATATTTTATTATATTGTGTAATGTGTCTATGAATCGTCTAATGAATTAATAAGATAATGACACATATTTCAAGAGTTGAAAATTTGAGATATGTATTATTAATGATTAATTCATAATTAATTCGATCAGTGAATTATTATGGGGACGATGATTGATCCGGATAGATTGATGCATGGATCGCTTCCTTTAAGGTAAATGAGTCTCGAGTATATAGTGTGGAGATACTGAAGCGAAAGTACAGATGGTTGTTAGAGAATAAGGATACCGAGTATGACCAATACGAGTAGTCACTTGGATATCTACCTACTCGTCAGTGACTTACTCGATGCTGTAGTGGTGTGAGTAGTTCTTAGATCTGCGGTGCCTCGACCATTCATAATGAGGTTATTGTAGTTTGACACATTATCACTTGGTTTTTAGTCATTCATAAGTTTACGGTGTATATTCGCTGCAGTAAATTTATTGTAGGAATAAGATGTGCATCTAAATGAGATCTATCAATCTTGATAGATAAAGAGAAATCTTATGTGGATCATGAGATTGAGTTCCAAAGACCATAACCATGGCAGTGTGAATGATGGAAAAAAAATTTATAGGATTTACAAATGAACTCAAATCGATTGAATCATATATGTGACAGATGAGGGATTTAACGAGTTATCCATAACCTCCGTTTTGTCGGGACTCACGATAGAAGATTCAAATCACACGGTATCTGCATCTAAAGGTTCATCTATTCAATTCTGTTGGATTGTCACTACATACTGTAAGATATCACTAGTGGATAATGAGACTAATGAGAATTATTTAGATGATCAATAATTTTCAATTGGCTGAATTGAAAGTGTTCTAATCTATTGAAAAAAATTTCAATGATATTGTTAATGGAATCACAATATATCTCACTACCAGACAGAATTGAACTTATGGGGTCACACGAAAAAAATTGATCTAGGATTATACAATTGAGCTCATGTAGTTTCAATTAGATTAGGATTTGTGAAATCTTATTGGGTTTAGAAAAATCATGCTAGCATATGGTTAAACCTAATTTCTCTTAAGACTTGGAATCCCTATTGGATAGGGATTGGACCAAGTTAAATGCATGCACAAAGGCGCCAAGAGTTGGGTCCTCATTAGTTTTTTGGCTATGGAATAAAGGGGCTCACGCCCCATGTGGATAAGGTTTAAGGGGCGCCAATAGTTGGCGCACCCTTGTCTTACGCGTGAAGAAAGGAGAGGAGGGATGGGGCGTACACCCCATCTGATTTTGTGCGTGAGAAAAAAGGAGGGACGGCATCCAACTAATGAGCACGCCAAGTTTGGCAAGGAACCAAGAGTCCTTCTGGATTAAGACATTGAATGAGTCACAGTCTAAAACCTTTTAGGAGTCCTTTGGTTCTATATATATCCCTTGAGATGAGATCTCAAAACCCTAACCTGGAGAACCAAAGCCTGCGCCCCCTCTCTCTATCTCAGGCCTCTTCTCTCTCTCCCTCACATCCCACACCCAAAGGATTTGGGCGTCCACTTTGTTCCACACGCCCAAGGGTTGGCGTCCCATGTTCAAGCCTAGAGAGAAAGGTGTTCTCTCTTTCTCCCATAGATTCAAGATTGCATGCTGATTTTTCTTAAAGAAGAAAGATCAAGATCAAGAGAAGCATCCTAGATCGTTCCCGTGGATACTTGTAGAGGGCGGATGTGTGTGCGACTCTTCAAGAAATCTGAGAAGAAGATATTCACGATTATCAAACCGCGGTGAAGATCGATTCGTGCTAAGGTGAAGATTTGATCTTCATATTTGATTTAATTTTATGTTTTGATCTTAAGGACGTGATAAATCTGGCCTTGTGAGATGTGATCTTAAAGATGCATGCTAGATTAGATCTCTTCTGCTCCTTTAAAATTTTGTTGATCTTGCATGCATACCCATGTTTTCCTCCATAGAAACTAACTGATTTATTTGGGGCCTAAAGTGAGCATTTTAGGATGTTGGTACTTGGTAGAAAGCTACTTTCCCATATAACTAGGAGTAAATTATTCCACCATGTGCAGTGCAGCAATATATTCAAAGCAAAGTGGGTTCAGATTAAATAACCAATTTACTTCATGTTAAATTATTCTGCAGCCAAACACAACCTAAGAGTCAGAGGAGTCCCAATTTGATTACAAGCTGCACAAGAAAGTCATAATAGAATTAGGACTTTGCTTTTCAAGTATAGAGTGCATTAGCTACAAGCTTTAAAAAGCATCTACAGGAAAGTTGACATATATCTCTCCCCTTTAATTTCTCACCTCCTTTTCCTTCAGCTTGTTATTAAGGGTAAATCCTATCCTATGACACCTTCAAAACAATGGTAAATGAAAAAAATGGTAGGTGGATGTTGTGAAGATGATAAAACCATTTCTCGTTTCATTTACCATGGATGGAGCGATTTGGGAGACAATAGATGTCATGTCTGAAAAAGGGTTATGAAGGTCCGAGATCCTTGTCAAGAAAAGGAGAAGAAAGGGCATATAAACTCAAACTTGCCTTCAGTAACCAACATAGTATATTGAAAATCTTGTGATGTCCTGATAGTCAAAAGTACCTTGTGTTTGTGCCTTCTTGTGATGGTGTCTACGAAGCCTATCTATAGTATGTTTCTCTTTCATAGTTGAAGTTAGTAAAATGAGGAGTTGGCTTAATTTGGAGCAGTTTGGAAAGGTTGATTATATTGTAAAAAGGAATATATAAATCTTTGTGGTCTACTAGGCAAGGAAGATATCTAGATTTCTTCCACTATTTCTTTATTTCATCATATGCTTCAGTCTAAAGCAACCAATAGCCTCATCTCCCTGCACACCAGTCCTAAATATAAACTAGAAAGGAGCTTATATTGCCACTTATGCGTGTCCTGTCAAACTTTTTGACCGCCAAATAATAATCATGTTATTCAAACCTCAAAATCCTGATAGCAGCTACAATTATCAGCTTTGGCAGTTGGGAACTTCTCAAAGAACACTTCCCATATAAAACACTATATAAATATGATCATCAAAAGTCATTAACAACTAATAAAATCCTCTGCAATTTTCATATAATAGCCCAATGCAGTCCAAACCACAATAGAACCATGAATTTTTGTGATCTTTCCATGCTCAATAAACCTCTAAGAGCTTGCCCGGTATATTCCTTTTTACATTTTCAAAATTCCTTTCAATTACGCCTATTCCTCATTTTAGTTTTTTTTTTTTTTTTTTGACGAATTAAAATCCTAAATTTGTACTTTTCCGGTTGGAAAACTGCAGATTTCCAAGAAAATGGCATTCTTGGTAAAGATTCAAAACCCAGAACAAACCGCATAATTTAATAAAAATAAAACAAAATGACTACAAACTAAGAAACTTTCCTCCAGATAGAGCTACAAATTCATCCAGCAAATAAAACCAAATTGAAAATAAGTCAAAAGATGTCCAAAAAAATCTTTTTTTTCCCCTACAGATCTCCGAAACCGAGATTCAACAATCATATAACGAAACAACATCAAGAAAGAAGATCAGAAGGAGGAAAAATCAAGAAAATCCTAAAAAACAAAGGAAAAGAGATGGAAAGAGAATTGCAAGACCTGATCTTGATCGTTCCAATCAAACATCTTCGAAGCAGCAGCAGTGGAGAAGCTCCAACCCCGAAACCAAACCCTTCAAGCCACCAGGATCCGATCTTAACATCTCAAAACCGCCGAATCCACTGCGGATATCCGAAGCACAACCCAGCCGCCGTTTTTCGCCCTCTTCTCCGCGACCTGATTTCCCAACGGTACCGAGACCTCCAGACGGAGAGAGAGAAAGAGAGAGAGAGAGAAAGAGCGAGGAGGGGGAGAGAGAAAGTCATGTCCGGCCCACGTGTCGGACAACACTTGGTTTAGGCGGGCACAGAGAGTGGTGGCGTAAGGGCTCGCCACGTGTAGTGTCCGCATCCAGGGTTGTGGAAGGGAAGGGGTCGATCAAATGCTGCGGTCTGACTGGCTGCAGCCGCATTTGCGTTTCATCTGGCAGGAATTCCCCTTGCATTTGCCAAGGTCTAGAATGACGGCCCTTGTAACTTTTCGGCCTCTCTGTTATTTTATATGGTGACGGTGAATGAGATAACGACCGTTTGAGTGGGTAGAGTGGGTTATAATATCGTACGGCTATTATTTGCATTTGCGTTTCATCTGGCAGCAATTCCCGATGCATTTGCCAAATCTAAAATTACGGCCCTTCTAACTTTTTCGGCCTCCTCGTTACTTTTACATGGTGACGGTGAATGAGATAATGGTCGTTATAGCGGGTTATAATATTGGCTATTATTTGTATTTGTGTTTCATCTGGTAGGAATTTCCGTTGTATTTGCTAAAATCTAAAATGACGGCCCTTATAACTTTTTCGGCCTCTTCGTTACTTTTATACGGTGATGGTCAATGAGATGACGCTCGTTATATCGTACAGCTATTATTTGCATATGCATTGTTTCTAATAATCATAATTTAACATACTACTTTCAGAATTCATATTTGAAAAGCTAATAATTTCTATTAATTGAATAATAATTTGAAAATAATAATAGTGTGCTGTTATCTATAGTTTTTACTAAATACTTTTATACAGCTATTACAATTGCCACCATTTAACACTAAAATATTTCAAAACACATATTAGGTGGCATGGTCCATCGGAGAGGGATTTCTGCTGCATTTGTAAGAAGAGGTAGTGATTTAAAATAATAGTTAATGCAAATGAAAAATTTTTTCTTAGTTGATAATGACACACATGGAATCTCGGTCGATCTGATCTTGATGGTGATCGACCTGAGATATTCTGACTCCCTATGGCACTTTCGTCTTTATTTATAAATAGACGGCCAAAAAGGATCCTCAAGATATGCAATCATTTCTCTTTTAATAATATTCTCCTTCTCTTTGTTCCCTAGTTTCTGACTTAAACGTCGGAGAGTCCCCATCGAAGCCAACTCTGGAGTCATTTTGCAGGTCAAGCTGCCGCTATGAAGTGTCAGCTTACATCTCTTCTTTAGTCGATCCAGCATCAGCCAGAAGACTAACATCATAGATAGGTGCTGGAGGAAGGGTTTAGATTCATTTATAAGGAGCAAAGAGCAGACATTTGATTGCTATAGCACAATGTAAGGGGACCTCATTGTGCTGCTCCAACGCCGCCACTTCAAAGGTGGCGAAGTTCCTACAAACTCTCATGTGCTCCCACAACAAGTGGAGGTGCCGCCTCCACCCTCCTAACCAGCCATGGGAGTAGATCTCAGTCAATTCAACTCACTTATGCAACAGGTGAAAACCTTGATCGCTATGATGTAGATGATGCAACAGGCTAACGGAGTCTCAGCTAGCACCGCCTCAGCCTCTGTGTAGTGCAGGATAGGAGAGGCAGAGTCTGAATAGCTGGCCTCAGCCATACAGAAAAGAGACGATCCCAACTCTATAATCTGGGAAAGACTCAACTCCGAGCTGATCTCATCGTTGATCTCCACTTTGGCCCTCAGAAGCCTACATTGCTCGAGATGTCAACATGGATCGTAAGTTTTAGGAGATGAACCGATAAATTGAAGCTTTGTGCAACCAAGCCTTAGCTCAAAATGATAAGCTTGATTTCAATGCTAACCCACCTTTTAGCATAAAGATCATATAGGATTAATCCCTACCAACTTCAAGATGCTGTAATTAGAGGCTTATAATGGTTCAGCTAACCATATAGACCATTTTGAGAGCTTTAAGACTTGATGCTCTTACATACTGTGCTAAGTTTTTCTTCCACTTTGCAAAAAGTGGCTTCATATTGATACTCCAGTCTGAAGTCGAAATCCATGCATATCTTTGAGCAGCTCAGCCAATCTTTCACCACCTACTTTATTAGCAGTAGGAGGCAGCCCAAAGATCGAACTCATTGGTAAATATTAAGCAGAGGAAAAGAGAATCCCTCTGAGCTTATGTGAGCTCCTTTAATACGTCACACTTGAAGTGCATGACTTGATCAGTCGATCGTAATGTCTATCCTGAAGGACGGACTTCAGAAGTGTTAGTTCTTCTTCTTGTTCGAGAAGAGGTATCCGAAGAATTTCGCTGAGGTGCTGACTCGAACAAAAAGTATGCCAATACAGGATAGGCCTACGAACTACACAGTACTCTAACCAAGGTGAAAGTCAAAGAAAGGAGGAAAGAGTGCAAAAATAGATGAAGCTCACCATGGTGGAAAGATCTCTAACTATTCCATGATCAAAGACTCTACCTCGGGATCGATGATCAAGGACTTCGTCTTGGGACCAATGATCATGGACCCCACCTCGTCATCGATGATCCAAGATCCTACCTTACTGCTAGTGATCCAGAACCTTGTCATGAAACTGATGACAATAGATTCCTCCTAAAGGTCAGTGGAACATGTCACCATCAAGAAGATTCACTAACTATGCTCCTCTGAATGCCCAAACATTGATGGAGATAAAAGAACAGCTATTGAGGGCAAGAAAAATGTAGGTCGAGCCAATCTGATGTGATTCCACCAAATACTACTTAACATCATCGGCATCACAATCATGACACTAAGGAAGCATCCAACTATAAGATGAGATTGAAAGTTTATCAAGCACGGGCAATTGGATAAGTTTCTGAAGTATCGAAGAGAGCAACGTGAAGCTCCACTAGATTCACCTCATCTCCCTAAACCATCTTAGCAAGAAGAACCCACGAAAAACCAGCTTGTCGGGATAATAAACACTATTACTAGGGGGCAAGTCGGTAGCATGGCAGAAAGATAAACAGCCCCAACTAAAAGGTAGAAGATTGGGGAGGCAATAACATTCTCTGAAGAAGATGCTCAGGGAGTCTAGTTTTCACATAATGATGCGGTAGTTGTATCTCTTAATAATATAAATTTTGATGTATGTCATGTTTTAGTCGATAATAGAAGTTCAGTTGACATATTATTTTATGATGCATTCTTTAAGATAGGATTTACTTTAAATCGATTGAGGAGGCTTGACTCCCCATTAGTCAGTTTCTCTAGGAATGTTGTGCCCATAGAAGGGGAATCACGCTACTAGTAACCATAGGTCGAGTGCCTCGACAAGCCAAAGTATTGCTCAACTTTTAGTTAGTAGGACCCCTTCGGCCTACAATGGCATCTTTGGATGATTAGGACTAAATATGCTTTAAGCCATGGTCTCGACATACCACTTGATGATAAAGTTCTTAATCGAACATGGGACTGACAAGCTTCGTGGTGATTAAGCCCTAGCATAGTAATGTTACATGACATTTCTTCAAGGAGTCACACTATCCGAAGATCACTCTATCGAAGGATTAAATTCTCATGACAAGTCAATAGACCAATGCGGAGAGCCTGTAGAAGATCTTGTTGCGGTCCTCCTTCAGGATGGGAACAAGGAGCAAATAGTTCAGATTGGGTCATGTTCGGACGAGGTAACGAAACATCATCTTGTTACCTTTTGTAGAAAAATATGGACATCTTCATCTGATAGACCACTGATATGCCAAGCATAGGTCCCAAGATGATCGTACATCGGCCACATATGGATCTTGCATATCGACCCATCAAGCAAAAGAATATAGCTTCATCCTATAATGACAGAAGGCAATTGCCAAGGAAGTCGATAAGCTCTTCAATATCGAGTTCTTCAGAAAGGTGATCTATCCAGACTAGCTAGTGAACATGATCCTTGTGAAGAAGACAAATGAAAAGTAATAGATTTACATAAACTTTATCAATCTAAACAAAAAGTGCTAAAGGACATTGTCCGCTGCTGTGAATTGACCAGTTGATGGATGTCACATTAGACTATAAGCTTTTGACCTTCATGGATGTCTTCTCTAGCTATAATTAAATTGGATGGCATCCGAGGATGAAGAGAAAATCACCTTCATCACCGATCGAGATCTGTTTTGCTATAAAGCTTTGCCTTTGGTTGAAGAATGTAGGTGCCACCTATCAGCGGTTGGTGAACCGATCGAATCTTCAATCATCAGATTGGCAAAACATGAAAGTCTATGTGGATGATATGCTAGTCAAGACCAAAGTAATGAAGCCAATCTTGAGAAAATTAGAGCTCTGCTGGAAATGAATCCATCAAGATCGGTAAAGGAGGTCCAATGCCTCACCAGTAAGATAGCTGTCCTTATCTGATTTATTTTAGGTTTGTTGTATGGTATCTTATTTCTTCAAGATTCTTAAATAATCAAAGAACTTTCTATAGATCGAAGAGTGCCAGAAGGTATTCAATGAACTGAAGAGTTATCTTGACTCAGCCCCACTTAGCAAACTTGAGCTGAGTGAAGAGCTACACTTATATCTAGTAATTTCGCCTATGGCAATTAGCTCGATCTTTGTTCGTAAAGAGGGCAAGATCCAAATATTGAAAATAGTGTCCCAAAGCCAATCGTCAGTCTGTTGACGGTTGTGCTCCTTTTGTATTAGTTCATGAATTATAAATAATAAAATTATTTTGATATTTTTTCATCATAAATATTTCATCTTCTAATGAACTCCTGTGTTGTGGTGAAGTCCTTAGGACTATTTAGACTCGACAAAGGAGGATTTGTCGTTTAGTCCTTAAACCTGTTCGCGACCAAATGATACATTTTTACCAAGAACGACAATGTTTATCGAGCATAGGTCGTTGTGTGCCATATGGGTTGGTTGTCCTCATAACCAAGGAGTGTGGAGACACTGGTATGGCATACAGGTGAGATGTAATGGTACATCTGCACTGAACATGACTGACTCCGGAGCTATTTCTGCTGTCAAGATTTGCTCCGATGGGATATGGGTATAAATGTCCCT
>KE504808.1:486453-506685 GCA_000441515.1 Elaeis oleifera | reverse complement strand
TTTAAAATTACCATTTTGCCCCTGCACTGAATTTTTGCTTCACCAAAAATGATATATTATATCAGTAAGGTTCTACATAATGTGGAAAAAAGATATTTGAGACTCGAAAAGATGATCTTCGTACTGATCATCTCGATCACCAATCTTTGAAGACTGTGCTCCACCGACCTGATACATCTGGTTGGGTGGCCAAATAGGCATCAAGTTGTTGGAGTTTGACAGAAATTTGAACCCCAACCTTCAATTAAAGCATAGTTGATCATAGATTTCATACTAGAATGTACTATTCTCGAAGAAGAGCCGGTAGAAACTAATCCAAAAAGAAAAAATTGGAGAGTTTTGGACCATGCATGTGGATGGATCATCCAGTTCAGTAGGATCAGGAGCTGGATAGATTCTCACTAGTTCAAAGGAAGACATCGTTGAATATGCCTTACGCTTTGAATTTTCGACCACTAACAATAATGCAAAGTATGAGGCCCTAACCATAAGGCTTAAAATGGCAAAGGAGGTGGGAATACTATGCTTGAAAGTCTGCAGTGACTCATAGTTTGTAGTCAAATAAGTTCAAGGTGAATATGAAGCATGGAAGGAGAACATGATGAAATATTTAAGATAAAAGACTTAGATCCTATTTGGGATTGTTGTTGACAGTAGAGCTTTTAAATCTAAAGCTTTTGAAAAGTAGAGCTTTTGAGAAATATAGCTTTAAGAAAAAGTTGTTTGTTGTTCGGTAGCTATATTTCTAAAGTGCTATGGAACTTTAACATGTATTTAGTAATCAAATCATAAAAGTACTTTTGGTATGATAAAATGACTATAAAGGATATTACATAATATTATACAATAGAATATAACAAAATATAATATACATTACTATATAAATATATTGTATATTATAATAATAATATAATATTAATATAATATAGTCAATATAATATTGTATACTTTAGCAAAATATAAATAATATTGTATGATATAACATGGCAATGTATTATTACATAGTATAACATAATGTAATATAATACTATAGTACAATGTGATATAAAATTTTATGAGATTATTATATATTAAATATTATTATGCATTATAACATTACTATAATATGATATAATATAGCATATTATTATAATATAATGAAAAAACTTATCATATAATATCATAATAGTATGATACATTGTAATATAACATTATATTTATAGTATAATATAATGCATACAATCACACTTGCAAAAAATGAGATTTTAGATTTCTTTCTATCCAATATTTTCTTATACACAATAAAATAATATCGATGAATATTGATAAATCAAATATATATTTGACGCCACCATATTCATAACAAATTCTAAAATATGTATTAACTATTAATATCACCAAATTGTTTAATATTCTTGATTCTAGTAGTAATAAAATGCAAGATGTAAGTTTTCTCAAACCCAAAATATGAATGACATAGGATAAAATCCATGTACATGTACAGTTTTATAAAAAAAAAGTACAATGAGTCATAAGAATAGTAATTTGATCACGCAAAACATCCATCACATAGTTACTCATTGCTCGGCTTTGCTCTGGACTCGATTGCTCTTGTGATTCATAATCTCCAAACAAGCTGGAGGGAGTAGATCTTCATCATCGTCATAAGCTGAAACTATAAAGTCTTTAATTGCATGATTCCTAATAAAGTTATGAATAGCCATGGAAGCCACCGTAATTTGAACTTATTTATAATAAGAAAAGTTGTATATTGTACTCAATATTCTCCATCTACTTTTTCAATATCTAAATGTTCTCTCAATAGTACATCTCAATGAGGAATGCATATGATTAAAGATTTCATGCATACCCCTTGATTGACTTCCACATCGAAAATCTAGTAGATGATATCTTCCCCTTTGTAAGGCCCCATATATCTGGACATGTGAGGATATCCTGCATCCACTAAGTAATATTACCTATATAAATATAGATAAGTTAGAATTTAACACTTATGCATGAAAGATAAAATATATGCCTACTATTATAATATATTTAATTAAAATATATATCCCTATGTGGGTGTGGAAAGTTGAGCTCTTCTTTACCTATAGCCTCTAAGAAAATATAAGTGTCATGAGTAGTACCCTCTCATCCAGCCCAAACAAAATAAAACCATGTCAAAATCATAATAAGCCATAATGTTTTGCCTAGGAATTCCTTTTCGGCCAATATATGGTATTTGCTTAGATGGAAATTTTTTACTACCATATAAGTACCATCAATTGCCCCAACACAATACTTAAAATAAGGCCATCAATGATTATCATCACGAATTTTACTGGAAATATTCTTGAACTGTCTATCAAATGGTTAATAATATCCCTAGTCATTTTTAAGACAGCATTTAAGATATGGATAAAATGTTTACTAACTCTTTCTCCCGAATATTAAAATCTTCCTTGAACTATCCTATTCCCAAACCCATATTCTAGAATCATCAAAAATATGGCTACCAACTCCTCAACAGAAATATTTCTAGAACCTTTCAAACCACATATGTCTTTCAGTTCCTTACATAGATCAATAAATACATATTTCTCCATTCTAAATTATTATTGATATCTATCTAGATTATCTTGTAGAATCTCTAATAAAAATCTATATCTAGTTTGATAAGAGATCCTACAAGGCTCTTTATCAACATATTTTGAGTAATATTTATTAGCCATACTAGTAGCTATAGTCACAAATGTATAAAATTCATTACCATCAACTATCTTATGTTCACTAACATAATTTTTTTTAGAACTATTATCAGTGCTATCCATATCTGTATACAAAATATTACGTTCAAACAAAACATCAATAAAAAATAACAATTCATAATATGAAAATTTAAAATGTAAATAACACAAACAATATAAAATACCAACACATACCATCCATAATATCAATAATAGCCATGATATTTACAACACATTATCCAAAACATAATACGAATCTATATAATCCACCATAATTCTAACATAAATGTTCATAATTAAAACTACAAAAATATATCATCATGCTAGTATATCAAAATTAGTTTCATAGATTTGACATTCACTTGAGCCATTCAATCCAAGATGGATATCTTCGAGAGCCATAAATATCTTCCTATGCTCTCTTTTAAGAAGCACTTCCACAGTAAGTAGAAGCAATTCAGATTGTACTCCCATCTTAGACATCGCACGTATTATTTTCATCGAGGCTTATCAGTTATTCTGAATGATATTATACTCTTCTCTCTATCACATCAACAAGACCACTAAACTCCAGAGATAATTGCGCAGCACCCCAATCTTCTTGCATTTGTTATCTTGATTTTTAGGGCTAACACTCTTTTTCCTTTTCCATGGTGGGATAAGATGCAAGGGTAGAGTTAACATTATCAATATCAATGAAAAGATCATCAATTCCATATACAATCAGATTAAGATCTTCATCCGTGTCACATAAATCCTCAAACATATCAATATTTTCTCCATTTAGCCTATCATGAGCTTCAAAAATGCTATCAACATTCTCCTATATCGATAAAGCTGGCATCCAAGCCCCCTTCCTGTGGCACTAGTATCTCTAAATAACCTATCCAACTTTATGACATGTTGTAAACCATATTCATGAAACTTAGCTGCATCAAAATTTTTTTGCAAGTTAAGGATATATAAGTATCAATATTTATTTAAAATCATAATATAAAATCTTACAAACATCAATATGCTATTATTTGCACATACAACTTTTTTTCCCACCATGCATCCGATGCATCTATTATGTTTTTAACAGGATCCCATCCAAGCCTTGTTCTTTTGCTACCAATCTCACCCAGATGCTCCAGTTTGCTTTCAAATTATCTCATTTATTTTTGAATTATTTGTAGTCGTATTGATTTTCAGTCTTTTCATTAAATTTTTTAATTATATTAGCCAATCTAGCCTATTGAAATGTGTTTCTGGACGAATACCAACTTCAACTTCATCAATACATATATCGATAAACTCTTCTATCAATTTATCATTCCAAACTGCCTTCTTCTTATTGTCATCTTGAGTTGATGGACCAGCAAACATATTTTGATGCTTCTTAGGTATTTTTTTTACACAATGCAATAACAAATACTACCATAAAAAGGAGCTATGGCAGCGCTTATACGTTAGTGATTTCTAAAACCGTTGCCATAGAACCTACGGTAGTGATTATACGTAACCGTTACCGTAGGTCTGACCTACGATAGCAGTTATTATAATCACTATGGTAGGCATAACCTATGACAGTGGTTACGGATAATCGCTGCCATAGGTCGAATCTATAGTAGCAGTTACTATAACTGCGGTCATAGATTTTACCTACTGCAATGATTATCTGTCATAGATCAGATCTACAGTAGTGCTTATTGTAATCACTACCTTAGATCTGACCTACCGCAGTGGTTATTTTGAACCACTGTGGTAGGTCTGACCTATCGTAGCAATTCAAATAACCACTGTGGTAGGTGACTTATGACAGTGGTTATTATAATCGCTGCCGTAGGTTATACTTATCGCAGTGGTTACGAGTAACCACTGTCGTAGGTAAAAACTTGGTCATGCTATAACTTTTGATCCAGAGATCAAATTTTTGTGAATCTTTTTATGATTTCATATAACTTTTCTAGATCTACATGACTGTGATAATGATTTTATAAAAAAATATCATTTTATCCCTCAAATTGGAGTTTTAGAAAATTTAATCGATACTTCCAAATAATTTTGGATAATTATATGAACCTGTAATAGTGAAATCAAATTTCAAGTATATCTTCATCATTCATTATCTAAATAATTATCGTTAGAGTATCCTGACAAAATATCGCTTCAATCCGATAGTCCTAGCTTTATCGATCATTAAAATTTAATTTTGACGATCACGAACGATCGCATGATGATCTGATAAATAGGGACTATCGATGGATCTAAAAATTTATGACGATGATCTCGATAATATTTGTAGTATACTATAAAAATTTATTTCAATCGGATATCATTAGCATGATCAATTTAGTACGGATATATTTTGACCGTTAAATAAAAAATGAGTGATCACAAGGCCAATCGACGTCCGATTGAGGTGATTTTTTGGATAAATGATCTTTGTTAGTACTTTAATTATTTATACAATGATAATCATAAAATTCAAGCTATGCATATATGTTAGAATCCACTTGAATACATCTTACAAAAGCATAAGTACAATTACTTAAGAAATTTAAGAATGAGTAGCAAGTGATATATAGTTTTAGATTGTTCATATAGGTATAATTTGAACTTTATGATTACCATCATATCAATAATTAAAGTAGTAACAAAGATCATTTATCTAAAAAATTTCTTAATCGAATGTTGTTTCATCTTTTGATCAATCATTTTTTATTTAATGAATGACATCATTTCATGCTAAATTGATCATGATAATGATATTTTATTGAAGTAAAATTTTGATAGTATGCTATAAATATCATCAAGATCATCATCGTAAATTTTCAGATCCATCAGTGATCTCTATCTATCAGATCATTATGCAGTCATTCGTAGCCATTGAAATCAAATTTTAATGATCGACATAGCTAGGACTATTGGCTCGAAGTGGTCTTTTTGATGATACTCTAACGATAATTATTTAGATAATGAACGATGAAGATATGCTTGAAAATTTGATTTCACTATTATAGGTTCACATAATCATCCAAATTATTATAAGTATCGATTAAATTTTTATAAAACTCTAATTTGAGAGATAAAGTAATATTTTTTTATGAAATCATCATCACAATCGCATAGATCTCAAAAAGTTATATGAAATCAAAAAAAAATTCATCTAAATTCGATCTCTAGATCAAAAGTTATGGTCTTTATAAGAAAAGTGAGAAGAGCATAAATATATAAAAAAAATAGATTGCAGCACAATGGTAGTGGTAGCTTTTTGGTAAAGTCAAGCATCGAACCTGGACAAGGGTCCAGGTTCAAATCCTATAAGAGACATTGATTGTGTAATATTGTTCTTTGATTGCCCGTCGTTGAGGTAGCGATTTGCATAAACCACGGTGGAGCGATTTGGAAACCGCTGTAGTAGCTAAAAAAATTGCCGCCTTAGGTGATTTATGGTAGCAGTTGACATAACTACTGTCGTATCTAAAAAATCACTGTCGTAGGCGTATGGTGATGGCTGCAATGGCAGTGGTTAGACAACCGCTGCTGTAGATTATGACAGCGATTTTTTAGACTACAACAGCGGTTAAAATCACTGCCATAGGCCGTTTTTGTAGTAGTGATATATAAGACATAAAATATTTTGTCAATCATAATTTCAATCATATTTATAGGATAATTTATATTAAAATTAATAAATATAGTTTCACTTTTATTAATAATAATAATATCATGGCATGGCAATAGAAACATCCAACATCTAGAACATCACCTAATATGCATATGTATAACCTATTGACAATGACAATGCATATAGAAAGATAAAAAAGTGGGTAAATTATGTTTTAGTCCCTAAACTATATCGTATTTTTTTAAATAGTCCTTAAACTATAAAATCGTAACTTTGGTCCCAGATTTTTCGAACCGTCTTAATATTGCCTTCGATCGATTTTCGATGATTTTATCTCATCGATTTAGTTGTTTCTCATTGAACCGGTGTTTATATAGTAATTTTTTAATAGATGGCACTAGCGCGCTTACACGATGGGGAGGGATTGAATTTTTTTGGATAAATTATGTTCAATCGATGGAGGCGAGGGAGATGCTGGTGCTGGAGATGCTGCCATGGCTATCCTCGTAGAGCATAAGAACCTCTCGAGGTTGGCAACGACATCGGCCATGAAGGGCCGATCCTTCCCCTCAAGGCTCACACAGTGCACTGTGGTGTACACCACCAGCTCCACCACCTCCATCTCGTTCACCCCAGTGGCGACACCCACGAATCCAACACCCGCACCAACTCTCTAGCTACAATCCTCAGCACCATGTAGTCCACCATGCTCATCAGATCCCCACCCTCCCCATCCTTAAAGATCACTCTTTCCCATCAACACCTCCAGCATCACCACCCCAAGCCCGTAGACATCGCTATTCATTATCAAATGGTAGAGCCCATAGTACTCGGAGTCCATATATCCCATCATCCTTGCTGCCCTCGTCGATAGGTAACCGCCATTCAACTCCGGCCCATCAGTGATTTTGGTTTCCAAGGAGAAACTTTTAGTGACGGTGGCGAGCAAGGCGAAGGTGAACTCTACCGCCTTGTCCTTGAACGATGACGGACCGCTCCTTTGCTGCCTCAGAACTTGCGAACCCTACCGATGGAATATTCAGGATTTGGACCCCGAAGGGGAGATGAAGGGGCCCCTCCATTTCTGGCACGAAGCCAGCGACTGATCCCACGATCATGAAAGCTAGCCATCGCTTGCTAGTCTTTCTCGATGATGATGGCAAAGGTGACAGCGACGATGGGGGTGGTAGCAGCGACAGTGATGATGGAAAAGGCAGACCTTGCAAATAATCCCAGAACCAGAGCAGAGGCTCGCCAAATTTGGAAAGATGTCACAGAATCAGGTGGGAGGATCGGTGGAGGGAGAGGAGATGGTGGTCGAGGCGATGTGAGAGGAGGGACTCGAGACAGATGTCGAGACCACGCTGGTTGGCAATGCCCTCGTGAAGAAGGTGGGTCATGGTGCTGATGCTGGAGAGGGAGCAGGTGAGGGCCAGCATCTCAGGGCTCCTAAAGTCCACCGAGCAGGCCAGGGGATCAGTGGAAGGATCGAAGGGCTCTTGGTCTAGGGCTGAGAGGGAAGCCGGTGCCATGGGGGAGACGACCGCCATGGCTGATGGCTCTCTCAGAAGTGCTGGGGAGGAGGGAGAGATGGAGACCGAAGAAGAAATTTTATTTATTTATTTTCGATCTTGAAATAGATTCATCCTCGACTGCGGTGGTTGTTCTCTGCTTTACTTCCGCATTGCTCGTCTCCCCTGCTCATCCTCTGGTGGTGCAGCGGCTTCCTGTTCCCTACCATTGCAGCCATGCAAGGGACAGGATAGCGAAGAGGTAGACGACGATAAGGAAGAGGAGGAAGAGGAAGAGGATGGATGTCACATCATCATTTTTTTAACTAACTTATTTCCAGCTCAGTGTCGTTGCCACTTATTCAAGTCAAATCAGCCACATATGCATCGGTAATACCAAACAGGATTTTCGATGAGAGAAAGCTATCGAAAATGGAACGAAGGGTAACATTAAAACAGTTCAAAAATTTTAGAGATCAAAAATTACGATTTTGCAATTTAAGGACTATTTAAAAAATACGATATAGTTTAAAGACTAGAAACATAATTTATCAAAAAAATTCTATCTCATGAATATAAAATAATATTAAATCAAAATATTCTACATCTTTTCTATAATATTCTCTATTTTTTTATTTTATAATAAATATAATTATGTAATACTTAGATTCTTATTTGTTTCATATATAAAATAAAAATAATTAAATAGAATAGATTCATAATTAAAATGGGACTGCTATACTAAAAAGGTTGCACTCTATGCTCTCAGAAAGGAAAGGAATCACATGGATTTGTACTTAAATAGATTAATAGTGTAAATATGTGGGCTGTAATTATTGTGATGACTGTTTTAGCTGATGTAAAGATGCCATTTAAATTGGATATCCAAATAGATTTAAAATATTATAATGTCTGTTCTCAATAGTAGTAGGAGAGATTTTGTTTGATGCATGTAGAACATTATGAGTTTATTGACATATACAGAAAATAATATAGTATTTTAAATACATCAATATAGCCATATTACCACTAGAGTATTGAATAAATATTGGCAATTACCGCTGTTACAACTATAATGAAACACCACTCTTATATGAATATATGATCATGAGTTTTGTATAGTACAGAGTTGCAAGGATGTATCCAAATCCTTGTGATGAAAACTTTAGACTCTTAATCTCTCGAGGGACACATGAGAAATGAAAAGATAGAGACAAAAAAATTGATATGGACGGGAGAAAAGATAGGAACGGAGAGAGGCATACAGGAATAAAATATGGGAAAAGATGTGCATTGGCAAGTTAAAGAAGGAACCTTATTATTGTCATAGTTAAAGATGGAGAGAGGAATACGAAGAAAAAAATTAATCATGAAAGAAAAAAATCCAAAAAATAATAGCAAACAGAGACGAACCCAATTTTTTTTAAAAAAAATCTATAATTTTAAACAATCAAAAAAAAAGAAAGAATACTTTGATTGTATAAAATGAAGGAGCCAAGATAGATTAGGATTCCTTTTGTGCAGAAAAAATATCTTGGTTGTATATGAAAGAAAGAAGGTGAAGATGATTAGAGTTCCATTTCTGTGTTAGGACTATTAAATGGTGTATTATATTTTATAGGAATATAAATGTAATTATGAAATTATTCTATGGGTATTTTGATCAAAATATAAAATTTCATAACTTAAAACAGCTTTCCGACCTAATGTGGAAAGTGCTTTTGGAGGAAAGCTCCAAAATAGAACTTCTCTCAAATAGATGTTTTCAGCTTTTTGATAAAGTTGAAATAACTTTTATATTTTTTTACCAAACACTACTCTAACCATCCAAAATACTTTTGAAGGGTCAGAAAGTACTTTCTGACCCTCCAAGAGCTTAGCCAAATGGGGCCTTAACCTCAGCTTTTGAGTACTTTAGCATTTAATAGGTCTCGAAGATGGAGAATTCTCATACCGACTTGCTCTCAAGCTCGCCACCTCAACACTAGCCAATTTATATAAGAAATCCTTCTCTGAAGTCCTGGGGAAGCCCAGCATCAAAGAGCCCACCTCCGTTCTGTAGGTCAATCCCGAGCCAAGTTGGATTGATCCCCTAATTCACTACCTTAAGGATAAGATATTATCAGCTAACCAAAAGGAAGCTCGAAAGATAAGATAGCAAGCCTCGCCTATGTTCTCTATAAAGATAAGCTATACAAGAGGTCGTACTCCCTACCTCTTCTCAAGTCATTGCATCCATCCGAAGTCGACTACACATTATATGAGATACATGAAGAAATATATGGAAATCACTTGGAGGACTTGGCTTACAAATACTTCAAGGGTATTACTGGCCGACTTTATGGCAAGATGAACCTGTGTTGGTAAGGAAATCCAACCAGTGCCAATGATACGCCCATGTACAATGACAACCTATTGGGTCTCTAACTCCCATCGAAGCTCTCTGGCCCTTTGTATAGTGGGAAATGGATATCCTAGGCCCCTTCCTATAGGCATCAGGCCAATGAAAGTTTCTGCTAGTTACCATTGATTGCTTCACCAAGTGGGTTAATATCGAACCATTAGCCAGCATTGTTGAAGCTAGAGTAAGGGACTTCATCTAGAAATCCATCATTTGTCACTTTAGCCTTCCTCAGATTTTGATCACAGACAATGATCGATAGTTCAGAATGTCCGATTCATCAAGTTCTGTCGAGAGCTAGGTATCACTTAGTGCTTCACCTTGGTCGGCCATCTGCAAGCTAACAAGGAAGCTGAGGTAACTAACCTGACATTTTTGTAGGGCCTGAAAGCAAGATTGGATTAGACGAGAGGATATTTGTCGGACAAGCTTCGTCACATCTTCTGGGCTTACCGAACTATCCCATGCATTTCTAACATGCAAACTTCCTTCAACCTCGCCTTCGAGATGGAAGTGGTGATCTCTCTCGAGATCGGTGTCCCATCACCTCAGATGGAAAGCTTCAACGAATTAAGTAATCTAGAGCTGCTTCGAGCCAATTTGGATTTACTTGATAAGACCTAAAAATATGCTCGTATTAGGATGGTGGCTTACAAGTGTAAGGTAGCTCGGTTCTACAATGCTCGAGTCAAGAAAAAAATGTTCAAGGTCGGTAATCTAGTGCTACGAAGAGCCGAAGTATCACAATCAGGTGACTAGAAAAAGTTTGTCACAAATTGGAAAGGATCCTATCAAGTGGATGAAGTCATTAGGCCAGAGACTTATCATCTGAAATAGCTTGATGGGATCCCACTACCTCAACCATAGAATTTTGAAAATCTACGAAATTATTATCAATAATATAACAACTGTTTCCCTTCAATAAAGAGTAATTTTTTTTTCTCATTGAATTTTATGAAATCAAAATAGGAAAAAATGCTCTTCATCAATACGGGTTGGAGACCTCAAATGATTATGAGCAAGAAACCTCTTGTCCTAAGACAAGCTGAGTTGAAATCTTGGCTATCCAAAAAGTGAGGGATAACCTCACAAGAGGACCTTTGAAGCCCTAGAAGCATCAATCCGGGCTGAAGATCTCCAACAACCATGAGTAAGAAGCCGCTTGTCCTAAGATGAGCTGAGCTAAAACTCTTGTCGATCCGAGAAGTAAGAGATAACTCTATAAGAGGATTCTTGAAGCCCTAAAAGCATCAATCTGGATCAAAGACCTCAGACGATCATGAGCGAGAAGCCTCTCATCCTAAGACGAGCTGAGCTGAAATCCTTGGTCATCCGAAAAGTGAGGGTAACCCCATAAGAGAACCCTCGAAGCTTTAAAACCATCAATTCAGGTTGAAAATCTCGGATGACCATGAGCGAGAAGCCACTCATCCTAAGATGAGCTGAGCTGAAATGCTTCAATCGCTGTACAAGAAGCAAGGGATAATCCCATAAAAGGACCCTCAAAAGCCTAAAAGCATTGATCTAGATCAAAAATTTTGGATGAGCATGAGCAAGAACCCCTCATCTTAAGACGAGCTAAGTTGAAAATCTTGTCCATCTGAGAAGTGAAAGATAAACCCATAAGAGGATCCTTGAAATCCTAAAGCGTCGGTTCTGACCGAAAATCTTGAACGACTGAGGGCGAAAAGCCTCTTTTCTTGAGACGAGCTAAACTGAAAGCCTCGATAGTTTGGGAAGTGAAGGGTAACCTCATGAAGAGGATCCATGGCAGCCCAGCATGTTCGTGAACTTGACCTAACCTAAGAGCTGAATGAGCCAACCATAGATCCTTGCAATAATGGATGCTGAAATGTTTGGTCACTTGAAAGCTACTTACCTAAAGTAGTCTACGACCTATGCATGAAAGGCATCTAAGGTTAGATTAACATCAGCCCTTGACCCAAAGCTACTAACATGCTATGAAGCACTTGACTTCAAGATAGACCCTCAAAGGTTAGTACGGCTAGATTAATGAGCAAGATAATGGAGACAAAATGCATTCCATTTATTTAACCAAAAGGTCAGCATGACCAACTACAACCTTTGCTTGGAAATGCTGGCCTAATCTATACATGGCAAAATAAAGAAATAAACAATGAAAAAAGTAAGCTTAAACTTTGGGGGTGGCAATGACTTCGGCTTGCACACTGTAGCAACCTAGAACTTGATGTCCATCCCGTCCTCACCTTCTCAAGGAATATGAGAGTCAGAGTTGGCCATGGAATGAAGTTGTTGGACCATGGTCACGCAGTCATTGAAACTAAGGTCGAAAGTCCACCAAGAAGTTTCTGCGGCTTCAAGTAGAATTTTGGTCCTCTCTACGATAGTGCACTTCTCGACCAGTCTAATCTTCTCCTTGAGCTCCGCTACTGTCGATCTCTCTATTTTAATTATGTTTTCAAAAGTCTCACTATAAGTTTCTTCATCACCGATTTCTCCATCTTGATCACATCCTCAAAGTGTTTCCTGAGCTCCCTGTCCATCGACTTTTCTAGTTTAACTAGATATGCAAGGGAGATTAGGCTTTTTATGACAGTTAGGATCTCGATCTCGAGCCAAACTACACTTTTGATAGTCTCCTTTACTTCTTCCATTGCTTTCTTATTTGCTCGGCTGCCTCTCCCTCAGTAGCCCTTGCCCAAGCATCAGCCTCCTGAACCTTTTCCTCCATGGAAGATTTGAATTGATCATAGTCTATCAGGTGCCCATAGAAGAAGCAAGAGGTCAGTTGTGCGAAATGGAAAGTGAGTGAAAAAGAAGACCAAAGAAAAGATAGATTCCAATTAGGGAAGGTAAAGTTTTCATTAACAAAAGGTTTTATGACAACTTTTTTTATATCAATCAAAAGAAAAGATATACAAGAGTCAAGCCTCGGTAGAGGCATCAGCGGCAACATTGGGATGAAGTTCGGCTGGGGGCTCCATAGTTGCATTGGTGATGGTTCGGCGAGCTCCAACTGAGGTGGGTCTTCGGCAACCTCATCATCCTCCTCATCCAAGAAGGATAAGTTTAGCTCAAGAAGATGGCTGGCCACCTTCTGGCAACATACTTCCTGTCCGGCAGCGAAGGCTTCCGTAATAAAGTTGACCTTCTCTTCAGTAAACTCTTCTGAGGTGTAGAACCTTCCACCGTCTGTAACTACTTTGATGGCCTATCCCATAGCCTTCTTCTCAACTTCGACATCTTTTTCTTGGTCGTGCATCACCTCTTTTCTCTAAGGCAAGCTCTGCCTCAGCTTTTTCTAGCACCTCCCTTGGATGCTTCAGTTTAGCTTTGATCTTGGATCAGGCCTTCATCTTGACCTTGACCTTAGATCAGGCTCTCTGCTCAGCCTCTTCTACCTTGGACCGTGCTTTCTTCTTGGCTTCCTCCACTTTGGAAGCCCTCTTTTTCACTGCCTCAGCTCTATGAAGGGCCTCGGTGACTTCAGACCTTGACAACTTGTCCGCTTGCATAAATCTCATCAAATGATGGCCAAGCTGCAAAAGAAAGGTTAGCTAGTTCGCAAATATAGAAAAATACAAAGAAGAAGGAAAGATAAAATACAACTTATTTGAATGTAGAAGTCCAAAGTGTCCTATTATCGAAAGTTGAAGCACGACTTCTCCAACTTCTTAACGTCGGTAGATAGTAGAAACCCGTGAACTATGTTATGGGCGACCCTTTAGTTCTCCAAGGCATAACTGAAGAGATAACCAATCCCTCCTCAGCCAAAGCAGGGGTTGGTTCCGAGCCTGCCACTCCAACTTAGATGGACGATTGATGAGGTCCCCCATCACTTGGGGGGTGAGCGGTGAAGATCGATGCATCGGTGTGATCCCTAGTGCATGAGCTTGAACTAGGAAGGCAAGGACTACCTCAATTGGAATAGATGAGCTTCTCTCATCCAGCTGTCTCGATGCTTGACCAGGATCAGTCCTACTCCTGGAAGCATCACCCCACTACCACTTCTGTTAAACCTCGAGAGCACTCGAGGTCTTCTTTCTTTTTGGGATGCCTTCCTCAGCTTTTTAATCTCTTCTGACCTCATGTTTGTACCGAATCGAGGTAAGTTAGCTTCAAAAAAAACTAAACTAACTAAAGAAGATCGAGACTTACCTTGAGGGTTAGTGTGACCAAGTTTGACATTAAAGAGCATCTGCTCTGACAGCAGCTCCTTCAATGGTAGACTCTTATACTCACTCAAGATCTTGAAGCATCAAAATTCCTCATCTTTAAAATTAGAGCTCAGAGTATCGATCTGCTAGGCCGACTCCAAAAGGCAAATCCTCAATCCTCAACTGAAGGGCAAGAGATAAAAAGAACCTCTCCTTCCAACTATGGATAGAGGAGGGGATACCTCAGATTAGAGGAGCAACTCCTCTCTGAGGAGAAATATACCACTAGTCATCTGCACAGAGATGCCTCTTCATGGTAAAAAATGCCTTGAATAGGATGATTGATGGCTGAACTTTGGCGAAGAAGCAAACATCTATGAAGTGCAAACAAAGCACCATGAGTTTGGTATTACCGAACTCAAGGACATGTAGCGGAATTGAAAAAGTTGAACAATGAAAGGCTGAAATGAAAATCTTAGCCTAGTCCAAAAAGATTCCTCCTAAAGCCCAAGCTGACCTGGGTGTGAGTCACAAATCCGACCACTTAGTCCCAAAACTTCTAGATAGTACTCGGATGGGATCTGGAACTAAGCTCAAATCAATTCTAGATCATCCGAGCCTAGCACCGATGGGAAATACCTATGCACAAAGGCCTCCTCTTTGGTCTTGTGCCCAGTATTCGACTCCTGAAAACTATATCTCGAGGAAGAAGAGTTGGAGGACCAGCTCCCTATTGTGTTCCCTGACTTGCCTATCCTAAAGTGACAAAAAAAGAGAGGGAAGAGAAAGAGGCAAAAATAGAAAGCAAAAGTATGGAAACAAGGAGAGAAGAAAGAAAGAAAAGGATCTGAGGATCGAAGAATGACACCAGAGCTGATTTGGAATCACTTAAGCTAGGAAGATCACCGAAGAACCGTTAGAAAGAGTTTTGAACTTCGACCAGGGATTATCGTTGCCTCAGAACTTGAAACTTGTAAATTGATGAAAGCGAAAATGAGGGGAATAGGATCATCATTTATAGAAGTCCTGGATGGCCCAGATAAAGGGTTATTTCAGTTAGAACCATTGGATGGTTGCCACTTGGCACCACCTAGGTGACCGAGCAGACCTTCCTCAGGGGGCTCATTTATGAAGCCCTCAAATAGCACAAGCGTGCATCGGTTCTACCAAGCCCAGTAAATAACTGACACTGGCGCTCCCTAGCAAATCCTAGTGACTTCTCACTGATAAAATAATTAAGGGATTTGATGTTTCATCTAGTCAGAAAAGTCAGGCATGACGTTTCATCTGAGAAAATAGAGACACGACATGCGTCCCTTGTAGAACTAAGAGAATCGATGGAAAGTACTTCCTTCATCCAACCTAATTCTAGTTCGTACTTGAGAGTAGGGGCATATGATGTTGATAGAAAATTTTTTTCTTAATTGATGCTGATGCATAGGGAACCTTAGGTCGATCCAACCTTGATGTTGACCGACCTAAGATATTCTTGAGACCATCCCAAGTTGGTATTTCAAAAAATCTTTATACTTGATGTGGTTGCCCAAGTTATGCCAGCTGGACAATCTCGAAATTTGCATGATAGCTTGCTGTGAGTAGATAAGGCAAAAGATAACGATGCATCACTTCAAATAAGGCAGGAAATAACAAATATATCTCGCTCAATAAGACAAGGCTAAGAACTTAATTTTTCAGACTCCTCGTGGCACTTTTGCCCTTGTCTGTAAATAGAGAGCCAAGAGGGACCCTCAAGGGATGTAATCACTTTTCTTCCAACAACACGCTCTTTTCTTCTGTTTCTTAATTTCCAACTTGAGTATCAGAGAGTCAGTCAAGGACTTTTTTGCAGGTCAAGCCACCGTCGAGCGCTAGTCTACATCTCTTCTCCAATCGATCTAACATTAGCCAGAGGACTAGCAATAACAATAGTCATTGTAACAAAACACAACTCATGTTAGAGACATTATTATATATTATTGATTGCAACTGATTCTTGAAATAAAATATTATTCTTTTAATGAAATTATTTTTAAATTCTTCTACAAAATATTTAGACTACCTAAAATATTTTTACTAACAGATAGAGCTTTGGAAATAACAATGTTATTTTCTATTATTGTTCCTAATCTTTTATTATGATGCTGCTATCATGACCGTTATAATTATTATGATGGTGGCCCATAAGATTCTATTTGAAATTACTGTTGGTAGTAGAGTTTTTAAAGCTTTTAAAAAAAATAGTTTTTGGTAAGTAGAGCTTTTATAAAAAGTTATTTGCTATTTAGTAATGATTTTTCTATAATACTATGGACCTTTAAAATATATTTAATAATCAAACTATACATACACATGCATACATACATACATACATACATACATATATATATGTTTGTATGTATGTATGTATGTGTATGTATACATGTGTGTAGGGATAAAATAAGAAAGGTATTAAAATAATCAGATGAAAACAATTAATAAAATATATACTTTAAGAAAAATATGGTACATGCTTGTCTTGGAACAAATTGGAAGCATTGTCTCATAAAAAGGCATTTAATCTCTTCTTTAAAGTTGAGAAACAAATGAGAAAGTACAATTGGTTTGGTCAATATAATAGCATAAAGAATAGGATTTGGCAAAAAAATCATATGGGGCGGGCACTTACTGACCATCATATGAGGCAGGCCTATTTTTATGCCATATTTTTTTTTCTCACATCTTAAAAAGGAACTAGAAGTCAAATAGGAATGAAACTTCTCCTAATAATGGATTCTGTTGGTTCCATAATTGAAAAATTGAAAAAAGAAAACAAAATTGCATGCCCAAAGGAGACCTTTGATGAAGAAAGACCATCTATATCCTCTTTCTTCCTCATCAAGCCTCTTCATCCATCATCTTTCTCATCGAGCTATTTATCCTATTCATAAGGTCTTGCTCTTGAGTCTCTTTCTCTTCTTTCAAATCCCATGCACAATCTCTCCTACCCATGGGTCTTTCTTGAGTTCCTTACTAATATGTACTGTAAATAATATATACTAGATAGCTTATTGATGAGCACTATATTCTAGAAACTATATATCGGTTTATCTAGTTATATGCATTAGGATGTCGGATGAATATTTTATTAGGTGAATTCATCTTTTAGCGAGTCTTAGTGATATGATTTTTTTATCGTAATAATATCATTCTTTATATACAATGATAAGGCTTTGGCTAATGAATCACCAAGTGAATTTGCTTTGGCATTATACATAGCAATTTGCTGCATCACTTGTCCTAAAAACTATTCTGTTAAGATGAGTAGCAATCAAATAAAAGTTTTCCTTATTTATTTCATGTTTCCAACTTTTTTTGAATAATCCTTGCTCTATTATTTTCTTAATTATCTCGATCTTTTTGAAGTTTATGTTCTACGACATGCAGTTGACAAACCTGAATTGACAAAGATGCACTAACTCACATTATAGTCATAGATGAGGAGGACCTGAGATAGATCAAGGTGAAGTTTTATAGGAGAACTAGTGTCGCTCTTGAATACGTAGTAGCCAAAAAAACTTCAAGAGGCTACAAGACTTCTATCCTTCATATAATAGGGAATTAAACGTGATTCCCCCAAACGCATTTCTGCCCTTAATGTCTGGTGGTCTTCTTCTAGTTTAGAAGTATGTGGAAATATGATTTGCCTTTCCTTCGAGTTAAAATTGCTGGTCTAAAAATAATGAACTGATATTTGATGCTATCTTTTGTGTTTGTGTTGAACTTTGTTGTATTTTTGCTCTCTCAATATTCTCATATCTTTGTGCTATTTTCAACTAAGCCTTCCTTGATATTTTTGGTACAGTAGTTTGTTAATTATGTTGATGTTTCCCTTCTTGACTTTGCTTGCTAGCTTTAACTAGTTCAACAAAATTGTAAGTTCTTGTAAGTGCTATTCAAGAGTCAAATGCAATTTTATATTATTCATAATATTATTTTAACTATGGTATTTAGTTTGACTCTGAAGTAAATATTAATTTTAGAATTGAAGATATAATCTTTTGAAGTATTCTCAATATGTAAAAAGAAACAAAAGAAGTATAGAAATCGTATATAAAAGTATGCTTTACCCTCAAAAAGATACAAATATAAAAGTTGCTTATTATAGCAAAGTACACAGAGCTTTATTCTTCTTATTTTTGTAAATGATCAAATCTAGACATTTAAAATTTCTTTGGAACAAATATTTCTTGAACCAAACTAAAACAAACAAATGTGAATTTTTTTCAGATTTGTTTCTTTAGTGACCTTTTGCAAAAATTGGTTTGCTAAAGTCTATTCTTACATGGCTTGAAATTTGAGCTTTTAAGTATGAGTGCAACTGCTAGTTCTTGGAAACCTTTGTATACAATTAATGTTGGTTGAATTGCATAGTTTACACACTACATATGGTTGGAGTATAGCTAATTGTTAAAGATTCTGTTGGTTTGAGTCTCTAGCATCCATGTCATTATTCATCTATCATGTGCTATATAGGTTTTCATTGTTTTCATTTTATTAATATAATTCAATAGGTGAAGGATGAACAAGTTTGAAACATTCTTATTAACGCAGAAGTTGCTCTTCCCACTAATCTAGTTGGTCCTATGATACTTGATCAAGTCCATGAATTTAAATCTATAATCTACACTCTAATTAAACTTACTTTTAAGCATCTTTTGCTCTCAATATGTAGCTAAAGAAGCTAGTTTCTTATTAAAACTTCTTTTATATATTGAAGATATGGAGTCTATGGATCATTTTGAACTTTTCAAACATCCAAAGATAAGTGCAAGTGTTAGTGTTTCTTTCCTAGAACCCTCGTATACTCTTTTCTAGCTTTATGATTTATGCATGATACATACCCAATACTATTTAATGCTTATACATATGAAATATGCATATATTATTTCAAGTAATATTCAAAACTATATACAAATAATTTTAAGGCATACCCTACTCTAACATCTATATATAGAATCTGATTTCTTATCGGTTACCCATTTTCAAATCGAAAAACTCGATAACCTTAATATTGAAGAACAAACCACACAAACACACACACACACACGCACACATGTATGTATGTATGTATGTGTGTATCGGCTACATAATTTTGTTAATTTTTTCTCCATATTTGGATTTACATTTTTTCTCATGCATGCTCTCCTTAACTCTTGCTTGTTGCTAACTCATTCCAAAACCCAACTGATATCTAGATTTTGATTACACTTCAATCAAACAAAACATAAATAGAAATTGAAATATGTTCAATGTTGACTAGATTCTTTCCAAAAATGATAATTCACTTTCCATATCATGCGCTCCTTTCATATTGCAATCTACTGTAAATTTTTGTGCTTAAAATCTCTTTTGTTTTGGAAATTGCTAATCCTTGGCTAGTTAACCTACTAAATCATGTGTCAAATCAAATTTAAAAATTTGATACCAATTATTATTTGAATTTGGATGTAAAACCTTGGAGCTTACTAAGTGGATAGAATCAAATTGGATTCCAAGCTCAATTTTTCTTATCAAGTTTGCATACCCTGTGAGCTAACAGTTGTTGGCATCTAGAATAACATTATCATAATGTTACAGTGGTTCTCGTGAGTGCCTCAGATCGATGGTCACTATGAGTGACTTGGATCAACATATATTTCATTCTGAACTGCCGCCATAGCCGCCAACTGTTATGCAGAGCTGAGGTGCTCGCACGGTCTGTTTAGCATACGAGCCGCTCCTATTGCCTCGGTTAAGTTATTTTCTCAATGTATGCAATAGCTATTCACCCTGAATGAATAGGTGAAGGAAAAACTAGCTTTTT
>KE504808.1:448133-460514 GCA_000441515.1 Elaeis oleifera | reverse complement strand
TCTGGATCAAGTCTGATTGAATTGAATTTAATCAGGTCACGTCTGATTAGGTTTGAGATGACTTAATCGATAAGGAAGAAATGATTCTGATTTGATCGGATCTATGGCTCAATTAATTTATTGATTTGATCATATTTAATTGAGGTTATAGGGGCCTAATTAGATTAGGTTCATCATATTTATTTGGATCTAATTGGATTGGGTTTGAAAGAAATCCAATTGGTTAAACCCTAGAGTCCCAGATGAATGAGACTTTCTCCCATGGGCTACCCAAAATGTCTCACGTCTTTTCTCACCGTACAAAATTAATTTGTGCATGAGAAAATTAGAAGCTAACCCTTCTTTTATCGTCCATTAAGGATAGGATTTGGTTGGTTTTGAATTGAATTCAAAATGGTTTGAATTTCAACCTAAAACCATATCTCTATCCTTCCACACAGTGGCTTCTTTTGAAGGCATCCATTGTGTGCGAGAAAAAAAGTGTTCCTGATTGTTTTTGATGCCTAAATTTTTTGATAAGTCCCTCTTTAAGTCAGATAAGGGTGAGAAAAAGTTAGAGTCAAATTGAAATTCAAAATGATTTGAATTGTAACAAACTCCAGCTCTTATCCTATCTAATCTGGTTTGTACGACCACCATAAAAAGATCATAATTTTGTGCACCAACAAGAGAGAACTTTTCACCGTGAGATACCAGAGGGAAAGAGGGGCCAAAAACCTTCTTGGGTATGAGGTTTGGGTGGGCTTCTATCTTCCTTGGCGTGAACAAAGGAGGAGACCGATCTCCTCTTGGGTGAGAGACCTAGAACTGTTCTAGAATTTTGGGTGAGAAAAAAATCAAAGAGAAGATAGTCTTCATTAGATTTTTTTCACCATCCAGCATCTTCCTCTGATCCATCTTCGACATCGAAAATATCCAAGGCGATCGAAGGAAGAGATCAAATCAGATCTACCATCAGAAGCCGACTGCGTAAGCTAGCACTCTCACGGAGGGCTGATCAGTCAAGGACTTTGTGTGGACCATCCGTAGAGGTCGGACGCTTGTGTGGCTACGAGTAACCAGAGAGGACTTTCAGATCTACATTCTCGATCATGGAGTTTGACTACCCATGCTCAGGTATTGGGTTCGGAATCCTAAAAATGGTAGATTAGATCTATTACTAAATACTATTTTTAGTTTACATGCTTGTCATTTTAGATTTAGATTTTTATGCATATAAATTCATGTCATAGATACATTTGTAAGAGTTTTAAGATCAAATCTTATGTATGCATTTGTAGATTAAATAGTTTAATCTAATATTCTTCTGCTAAAAAATTTTGAAATGCATTCATGAAACCCCTGTGCAACCTTTCACATACTCCTCTGACGTCCGAAAGTCTTCAACAGTCTTGGAAGCAGCCTCCGCTATCTTCTTCTCCATTGCCTCTAGTTGGGCATCGAGCTCCTTTATTCTCTCCCACAATCGGGAGTTCTCCTCGATAGCTCTCCTTAATGCAGCTTCAGCATCCTCGGCTCTCCTATCGATGGTGTCAACTCTCATGGAGGTCTGTCCAGCTTCCCTTTCAGCCTTCTCCTTTGCACCTTTGAGCATCTCAGCCTCAAGCTCGAACTTCTTTTTCTCCTTTGTGAGCTCATGAGAACTCTCTATGTACCCATTTAAATAATAGGTGAGCTGGTAAAAAACTTGTGAGTAAACACTAAACATATATATAAAATAAATGAAATTGCAGGAGTTCTAGCATACCTGGATGAGATAGTTCATGGATGCTTTCCGCATCTCCTTCCAAGGGATGTTTAGCAGCTCGTTTGTATTAGCAGGAAGGAGCATTCTGGAGAGTAACTCACTCGCCAACTTGGGGTCCCTCAAAGCTGAAGCCTCGAGCCTCAGTGGTCAGCATGGCTCCAGACGCACCGGCTGCCTCAGCTGTTGCCTCGCCTGAGGAGGGATCAATAATGGTGGATACTGGTGGAGCCGACGAAGTTGGAGGAGCGGGCAAGCTTAGAATTACCTTCTCCAAATCTTGGTTGCCTAGCCCTCCCGATTGCCCGCGATAGCCGAGGCAGCAGGCGAGCCACCATGCACCCACACGATTTCAGAGTCACCAGCGTGAGGAGGTCTGGATTCTTCTAACTCTAGAGTTGGCTGCGTAGGACTCCCAACTCTGACACGAGTGATCCGCCCACCTGTGGGCTCGGATATCTTTTTTCATGGGACCTTCTTCTCCTCCATTTTCTTTGGTGAACTTGGGCTCTTCCCAGCAACCACCTCTGCAACCAAGATGATCAAATTATCAGGGGAGGAGTAATGAAAATTAAAAGAATTCAAGGCCTAAGTAGCTGACCCATATATACCTTGGGGAACGGCCAGGCTGATGCCGATATTCAATAGTGTCTGGACTGATAGCAGCTCTTTCAGATCTGGGACCTTGAAGCCATGTAGAATTGCCAAATCCTGCTCCAAGCACTCGTTCATTGGGGGCTCCTTTAATGCATTCTCTTGTGGTTCGTCCTAGGTGGCAAAGCCTCAATCTTCTTCTGACGTCTGAGAGATGAAGATGAACTGCAGTTTGCAACCATGGATGGTAGAAGGTATGCCCTAAAATGATAAATGAAAGCCATCCTTCCTTATCTGTGGCGTCACGTACTACCACCCATGCGAGTTCGGGTGCCGTCTAAGGTTGAAAAGAAAGCATTCTAAGCAAAAGAATGCAACACTGGGATCGATCCCCAACAAGACACATACTATAGCGAAGCCGTAGATATGTCGTCATGCATTCGGCACAATCGTGTACGGTGATATCTCGAAGAACCGGAGGAGTGCCACAAAGAAGAGATGGAGAGGAAGTCACAACTCTGCCTGAAAATACTCATAAAGGCTCATCCGTCTCGAAGGTGGTGTGCAGACTCGATCGTCTGGATCCGAAACTTCTAGCTGAAATATCAGAAGAATCTGGTATAGTTCATGAAGTACTACTATATCCCTCTTAGATAGCTCAGATCAGAATCTTAGTAGCACAAAGTCAGAATCTTTAAAGGCCATTTCTCTCACCTGAAGAGAAAAATACAGAGGATGGTGGAAGAAAGAAGAAGCGCCTACACCAAAAGAGAAGAAAAAAAATGATCAGAAACTTTGCAGAGCCTACGTCTGGTCTTGTCTGAGGTTTTAAATAGTTTCTGGATCAGCAAAAACTCTAAAGGCCGTCTCCCATCAGCGCTTTAATTATAGAAGACATGAATCGATAGAAGGCGAACGTGCGCATGATGCGTGGCGACCACTAACAGATATAATTTTTGCCATCGATTTGATAGTTAAAGTCAGTGGCAGGCAAATCATGCTTTACACCACTTTCGAAGGAACGTGCAGAGACGTGCGCCAACACCTCTCATGCGGATACGATTGGAATTCTAGTCTTTTCGAAATCTGTACGACAGGTATAAGATATCTGGTCCAGATCGAAATTTGAATTATAATTCATATTACGTTTTATGGTTCTAACTTTAGGTAAATTTAATTTAGCTCAGATTTCAGCTCAGATTATGTCTCGGCCCATGCCTTGCTCGAAATATAGCTCGGATTATGCACTTGCTTAAATTATAACCCTAATCAAGTTTTATGATTTCAAATTGTAGCTAGGTGCCTAGTATGTATTTACACTCGATCAGTATGCGTCAGAGCATGACTCGTATCCATCCATACATGGAACCAAAACAATACATTTATATGTTCCTATGAAAATTCTGTTAAAAGACTAGAAGGCTTAGATTACAAAAGATAAAAAAAAGAGAGGAGATGCGAGTCACTGCTTGAAAGCATCACCAGGGCAACTATCTTTAGAACAATTTTCTTGATGCCAACATCTCCCTCAGTCTAGATGGCTGCATCGATTTTACTCGCCTCAGTAGGGAAGTGGGATGCCCTTGTAAATCTCTCCACACTATCTATCGCCACAGCCAAAAAACTCTCATCCAGACAGTCAGTTTGCAGGGGCTCACATGGACTGAGGGAAATATGTCTGGGTGATGGTTCTACACTTCTCGAAGCTCACAAAGAATGCCGTCTTGCAAGCTTAGATTATGATTTTGGCTCCATTCTTAGCCAACCAACTTTTTTGTTTTCGATATTTTTAGTAAAAGCCCCTGCTCTATGAATTTTCTCCAGAGGAGTTTGTGGTTTACCTTCTTCTCCTTTAATTCTTCTTCAAATGCTTTACCTCTGACGGGATCTCCCGAGTTTCAGCAGATAGCTCTGGAGATGCCTGGACCCCTTTAGGAGTAGAGCGCCCATCTCCCTGAGGCGTTCTTTCTCTGCGCCTCATCCCTTCTAAAGTTCTGGTTCTCTTGGACAGGCCCTCGCTGGGACTCCTTCGAGGATGAGTTTCGGAGAGTGAAGGATCTCAACTTTTCCTTCTCCCGAGTGTCCTCCTTAGTCACTCCAAAGTATCACGGGTCCGGTGACAGTCTCTCTCAGCCTCTAACCTCTATCTCTTGAGCCCTTCAATTTGTCTCTTGAGATCTTCGACCTTCCTTTCGACTTTAGATCTCACTGCTCGAGAGCCTCAATCCATTTTCAACCGGCCTCAATTTCTCATCTCGACGACTAATTGTCTCTCAGGCTTCACGAAGGGCCTCTTCAGAGGAGTCAAGCTCCTTTGCCAGCTCGCTGTTCTTGCTCTCCATCTGCTCTAATTGATATCTCAATAAGTCAATCTCCTCCCTCGCCATCGTGAGTTCCAAGGATGGATCATCAGGGATGGAGCTGACAAAATTTGCAAGGTAATATCCCACCTGTGCAAAATTTCATAAATAAACATAAAAAATATTGCAGGTGGTAGAAGATTGAAAAAAAGTGTTTGGAGACCTTAAACCTGGATGAGATATCTAAAGGCGCCCAACATTTACTGCTGCACTCCTCGTCCATCCAAAGGCTGCCTCTTGAATGGAGGAAGAAAATCCCTCAGGAGTCTTGCCGTGGCTTGGAGATCCTCTATCACTGAGAGAGTAGAAGACGCCGACTGCAAGGGACCCACATGGAGGACAGCCATAGGGGTACATCAGGCAGCCATCACCAGCTCGTGGGACTCATTGGTCTCCGTGCCCGCTTTCAGCATCCTTTCGAGGAGATCGGTTATGCTCTCCACTCATATCTCCTTCACTGAAGCTCCTGACGGGTGGTTGCTCGCATCCTCTCTCTGTGCTTGCTCCATCAATATCTTCTCTGATGGGGTCTCCTCGAGTGCGACCCCCATGATCGCTGGCAAGGGAATCGCAGGCTTGACGATCGGAGTGGGATCCTCATTTCTCCTAACTGCAGGTTTCGATTCGACGGTCGAAACCTGAATATTGCCCCTTCACCGAAGCTGGTGGATCAGCAGGCAGAACCTTGGCCTGTCTCTTACGGGCCGATATCAATTCAAGCCTCTTTACGTATTGGGGATCCATCTTGCTTCCAGGAATCACAATAGACAATCAGAGCAGAAAAAGATTGCTATCACCTTTCAACGCCCTTGAAGTGCAAATTTAAAGGAGGAGAAGAAACGAAAAGCCGCCATTGGATAATTAAATTTTGAAAGGACCGTCGTCGAAATGATCCCATCGATCACAGCCGTCCGCATCAATTATGCTAAGCTGACGTCACTCGCTTTAAATACTGAAGATAGGTGTGAATACGAAGGCGCGTATGCTTCTGGACTTGAGGTACTTTTGGGTACTCCTTTCGTCCGACTCTCAAACTCAGGAGTAGAGGCATAATGTTACGGTAGTTCCTATGAGTGCCTCAGATCGACGGCCATCGTGAGTGACTCGGATCGGCATATACTTCATTTCGAGCTGCCACCACGGTTGCCAACTGTTATGCAGAGCAGAAGTGCCCGCGCGGTCCGTTTCGCATAGGAGCCGCCCCTATTGTCTCAATCGACTTATTTCTTAACGTGTGCAACAGCTATTCACTCCGAATGAATAGGTTCTGTCGTAACTGACTCTCTTGATCTCGCGGGAACGATTAAGGGCTGGATATCTCACCTACAATGGCATATCCAATGGCCCTGTAGCTTCAGAATCGCACGATCTCACAACTATGCAACCAACTATTTGACAGTCTTCTATATAAACAATCGGAGCCCTGATGACCGGAGGTAAGCCAATCTATCCTTCTTAGAGAACTTGTTGCTGCTTCTTTGTTCTCTGCCTTTCTAACTTGAGCGTCGGAGGGTCCTCACCGGAGCCACAACCTCTGGTTTGAACTTGTTTTGCAGCTCACTTTAATGCCAGCAATCCTATGTGAGGCTCAATCACCCTCTCTCCAACCTCGACCAATTTCAGCAGCAACACATATTATTACCTATCATGTATTTAGTCAATTCAAGATAAAGAAAAGATTGTTGTCATGATATGTCTTTTAAACTATAAGTTGCCATATTTTATCAAAAAAAAAAACTATAAGTTGCCAATATTAATTTTGAAATTGAATATGTTGTGATGTAAAAGAAGGGTATCATTAGTTCCATTGATCACGAGTTAAGGGATACTGGCTAATATAGGAAGAGACCATCCTTATCACGTAAAGTGTCTTTTGAAAAACAAAATAGTGAGACATATGGGTCAGAATAGATAATACCTCATATATCAAACCATGAGCTTTTGACTGTAATAGTGGCACACCAGATAAGGAAGCACCATTATAATTGTAGGTCTCCTTCCATCCGTATATCAATCTATGGTAAAAATGAGAAAGGTACCTTCCGTCCGTATACAAATTCTTTCTTTACTAGGGAGGCTATGATAAAATAAGGATATCTTCCATCTGTACCTCTTTGATTGGGGGGCTATGATCATCCTTCTCAGATATCGAGTTATGAACTCTTGACTGCAATAGAATATATGTTAGTAGTTAAAGTTAATATAACCTAATGGGCAGCAATCTAGGAGGGATAAGAAGCTTCCACGGTTGTTACACGTGTAGGCAACCAGAGCTAGCAGAAGGCTACTTGGTAATGATGTTGGAACGGTAGGTGGAATCCAGGCCTGCCACCAAAAAGCAGAGTTGATTTCTCTTTTGAGTAGGGATCCACTCCGGCCTGCATTTGAGTGCATGATGGCAAGCTGGAGAGGATCCAAACTCTTTCTTCCTCCTATGTTCTAAGCCTCGACTCAATTGGATTCAAGACTTCAATATTGGGATTAAATTTTAAGAAGTTAGTATGCAACAGTTGTTACCATGCTTTGGCAGTGTTTAATTTGGAAATGTTATTGCTTTCTTTGTGGCTAATATCTAGCTGGAATGGCCATTGACCGGGGGCCTTAGAACATAGGGTAGCCAATTCAGGAGTAGGGATATAGCTAATTTCAAGAATACACGATATTCTTTTCATTTTTTAGAGAAACAATTTCTAGTCTACCATGTTTATGCTGCACTATGATGCAACTGGCTTTAAATATGGTTAGAACTGGGTCCGGCCGGTTCGACTTTGAATCAGATTTCGGATTAGATTTGAAATAGTTTAAATCTGTTTGAGCTCGATTATAGAGTCTATTTATATTTCGGACAGAACTGGAATATATGTTTGATCTGATCTGATATATGTTTGATCTGATCTGAGTCCGAACCGAAGTCTAGCATGATTGGGAGCCGGCCGGTCCAGAAGTCCAGTCCGATTAGGAGTTACGGAGGGAAATCCAATAGATGAATAACACGCCACATTACCACTTGTATTTCACAAATTCCTGATCGCGTGCTATCCACCGTGCATATGCTCCGAGATCTGCCCTGGTTTCACTTGGACCTGCACTCCTTTCTCGCGAGTTGCGACCCTTCGAGAGGTTTCTCCCTTCGGGGTCTGGGCCTCCTCCTCCTGCGCCGCCGATGGAGATCGAGGCAGAGTACGCAGTGGCCGTGGTGGCGATCAAGGCGAACACGCGGCGACTGACGGAGGAGCAGGTGCAGGGAAGGCGTACCATGGATGAGGGAGAAGAGGCCGCCATTGGGAAAGTAATCGTAGACAAGGAGGCGCTCCTCCTTGGCCTGTTAAGTATGCCCGGAGAGGCACTAGATTGGGAGGATGGAGGCGGTCGAGTTCCTCCATCCATCGCCCGAACTCCTCCACTCCAGACTGGGTCGAGTTCTTGAGCTGCTTCACCGTCACTATGAAGTCGGACTCCATCACCGCCTTGTACGTGCTTTCTACCGTCCCTTCCCCAACATCTCTGTCAACGCCTTCAGCAGCTCATCCAGGCTATACATCTCCCCAAACAGCTGCATAATACCACCTTTCCAAACCCCTCTCTTTCCCACAAGAACACCCCTTCGTTCCTCCTCCTCCTCCGCCGCCGCCACCGCCCTCTTCCACTCCTCTTCCTCCGTCGCCGCAGCCTTCTTCTAAGGACTTACATACTCCTACTCCCGAGTTCTACTTCCTGCTGCTATGATCTGCCGTTTTCTTCTGAACACCAAGCATACGGCTAATGCTAAGCATGTAGATAGGACCAAAACTTCGGTGATGGAGTTGGTGATGATGGCAATGAGTCTTTTGATACTGCATTTTTGGTGATCGGAAGCGATAATAGGAGGAAAGGCATTCATGGTCAAAGAAATGGAGGGTTTTGGACTGTTGGAGGGTGGAAAGGTCGGTGTTTTAGAATAGGAGAGTTTGATTTGGGAGCTGCAGAGGTTGGGGTTGTGGTGGAAGGAAAGGAGATTGAACTGGGAGAGGGTTTGAGTGGAGCTCAGCGAAGGGAAGGAAGGGCTCGGGTTGGCCCAATCGGGCTCGAGCCAGTTTTTTTTAAAATAATCGGGCTTAAGTCCGGTTTGAAATCCAAAACTTTGTTTTGAGCCAGGATCGAGCAGGGATATGACCCGGCCCAGTCTGGCCCTAATCGTAACCTGTTGGATTGGAGACACCAATACAATTTTCTTCATGGTTATTTTTTACTCATAAAGATTAGCCCGGTCAATTTACTAATATAAATAGGATAAAACATCCAGATAATCCTTGTTCTATTGTATCTTAGGTACTATTGATCTATGATTATCCAAATTTGACCATGCTATTGGGGATGAGCAAATTCATGTTTAATATTTATCAGCGTAAAAGACTTGTCCAACCTCTTCATCTCGTTTCCGAACTACGCATGCAATCTGATATCTCCTATTCACGAAGATGGTGGGGAAGGCTATCAAAATGGAGTGAGATAAACCAATATCTTGACTAATATCTTTTCCTAGATAAAAATCCTATGTTTTTGCGATGTTAATGGTGGGATCCAGCAGCCATGGCTGTGAATTATGATATAGGCGTGATGATGCAAATCAGTGCAACATGTTTTTGGTACAGTTTGTTTTTTGGGCCACACCATATTTATGTGGGATGGATTGGAGCTGGCGTGTCCTATATAAGTTCGATTCAACTTGGGCGTGTCAAACAATGACGCTTCTAATTCCATTGCAAGTCTATATTTATTTTATGGTAGATTTTAAGATTCATGACTAGTGCTGGGGACAGAGATTAATATCTAGGCTACTTTAACTTTATCATCTCAATAAATTGGATAGGAGCCAGAAATTGCATACTTTTGTCTCAAAAATAAACATGACTAGGATACAATGATTATTTGATAATCTCCAAACATTTAGCTGAATTTCTCTATATTTCTATAGAACATTTAGCTGACGAGCCAACATGTAAGTTTATGTTGTTTGAAGTCACTGAGTCGCACAGAGCAATTTTCCATTTGAATGGCTGAAAATGGATATGACATGAATTGGATACGTATTAGCTTTTGTTTCTCGTAATTATTTCGAGAAATTCTTTTCTATTAAAAGGTCACTTGCAATATTCATGCCGTAGATACATTTGTCAATCAATTTATATGGTATGAATATATGGATTTGATATGAACAACATATATTTAATTTAAATGCAAATCAGAGTGAATATTCGCATTAATCATATTTTTCAAACAAATGCAGATATAAAATTGAATATTTATCATATCCATATTTGTTTCAAACATATGACAATTTGTAGTATAGACTAGAATATTTTTCATTTGGCGCCTATGTCGAAATACATTTATTCGCTACAATATCCAAATTGCTAAACATATCCGCTTAAAATTGCAGCAATAGAACCAAATCACCCACCTGATAGCTAGATAACACAATGTGGTGCATGTTGGTAGTCGAAAGGATTTCACAAAGAGGATGAATGAATATGAACATTGGTAGAGAGAGAGAGAGAGCGAGAGGGGAGAAGAATGTAGCTTGAACCTTGCAAAGGGAAAGAGAGAAAGGAAACTAGAGTGAAGTTGCACAAAGATGGTCCCACAAAAATTGATAATATATATAGAGATATGATTAGGAAATTAAAAATTAATGATCAATATAGACCTACTCAATAAAAGCCAAATGCATAAGATTTAGGAACACCCACGTTTCCATCATGCTGTTTTTGTGTCCATTTCTAGTATTACTTTTGGCACGTGGGTACCCATATTTTTATATTTGTGGCTATATAATAAATTAGTATACTATTATTATCTATTCGAAATCAACAAATATTCAAATCAATTGATTCTTTTTAGTTTATGACTAATTTAAATATGAGATGATTATTTCCAATTTATATTCATAATGCATCTATTTATTTACATGCATCTTTATTCCTAAGATAGCCAACCTAATGTTTTTGTCTCTATTAAATGTCTATAACATGATTTACTCAATCTTAACCTCATTTGTAGCCCTTGCATTTATATCTTACTATAGTACAATCAAGTGCCTATTTATTAAATGCATCATGCAAATCCCATATATTAAGATCATATTTCTATTTTCTCAAAAAAAAAAAGCTGTTAATTAAGCCCTTTTTAAGTGAATAAAAGAAGACAAGCACATCAACTAATAATGATATAATGGATTAACGAGATAAAATTATAGTCACCAACTATTTCTCCCTTGTTATCATAGTCATCTACACTATCTCACATATATTGTACATGCTAGTGATGTATGATAGCCTCACGTAGTAGAGAAATTATATTCTACACTGTCTGCACCACATTACCGTGCATGCTATTAATTATAACCGCTCATTTCTATCATTTCATTCATCAAGCATGCATCTTGATGTATTATTACAGAAAAAGTAGCTGTGATAGATGGTGTGCCGGCCATGAGGTGCATGAATAATTTTTTGTAGTGAAGGCAGATGTGTGAATTATAAGCTAGAACGTGTGAATAGCTGACTACATCCCTAACTCCAGAATGTAACAAGTAATGAATTTGTTTCGGAATTGTGCGGTAACAAAATTTAATCAGTGAAGTGAGAGAAGGGATGGAGCGAAAGAAAGAGAGAATGGGATGACAGCATGATCTCGTTTCGGCTCAACTTGGAAACAGAAGAGGTGGAGCCAACGTCAGGGAATCTCAAGCCTGCAACGGGTGGGCCCTCACCACTTTTGCTTCCATCCAGCCAGGCCTATACCAACTAGCCAATTAAGATAGGCCTAATCCGTGCTAGTATGCGCAGCCAATCAAATTGAGTCAATAGGAAAATTTGCATTGTATTTGATGTGAGCTTTGAAAAATATTTTTTTAAACTAGTTTATTATTTCTTAAAATTGAAATAAGCTTAGAAAGTCTATAATCAGTTTTGTAAACATTTTTTAGTAATTGAAATATTTTATCTTTTTTCACAATTTTCTTGCCAGCAAATATAGTTTTGTAGATCAGTAGTTCGAGATAGATCATGAGAATCAACTTGTGATCTAGCATAGATTAAAGAGCGCGGACTAAATCTCTCTAAGGTTGCAAATGGGTTGGATTGACTTACGGACCAACCCCAAGTCAATCCATTCTTACTTAATTTGACCTGTTTATAAATTAGATCCATTCGACGTTCTAAGTTGGGTCTTAGTTTTATGAACTGTAACCTGGCTCCACCAAATCTGTATGTTATTTAGGTTTAGGTTGAGTTTCTATCTTAGTTACCTAACTAGACTCATCTGATTTTTAATTTGCGAATAAAACTATTCTTACTCGTAGTATTACTATCCACCCTAACCTTTTACAGGCTGTGTGATCTCTTTCATCTCTTCCTTTCCCAACGTCCTTCGTATCTATCCTCAGATCGAGACATTGCCATCTGCTTATGTCAGCCTTCTCCATGGTAAGCTCCCTACTCCTTTTGGCCTCTTCATCTTCCACATTACCCTCAGTATCTTGATTTCCACCAAGAGTGGTCCTTCTCAGCGTTTTCTGTTGATTTCCATTAAAGATGAGAGCAACCATTCACACAATACTTCCAACCTCCTTCCTTGTTTGTCTACGACCCTCTAGTCCACATTGTTGTCTCTTGGCCTTCACACCTCCTCTCTCTCTCTCTC
>KE504808.1:419978-438800 GCA_000441515.1 Elaeis oleifera | reverse complement strand
TATATATATATATATATATATATGACATTCTAATACCTTATATAACTTTTTGTGAATATATATGACTTTCTGTGAATATATATATGATATTCTGAATAATAAATATAGCTTCTTAATGCTTTATATGATTTTCTGTGTATATATATAACATCTTATGCTTTATTTGACTTTCTGTTGATTATTATAACAACCAACAGGAAGTCATATAAGGCATCAAGAAGTCATATATTATTTAGAATGCCGTATATGTTGATAGAAAGTCATATATATTATATAGGATGTCATATATATTGATAGAAAGTCATATAAGATGTTAGACAGCCATATATATTATTGAAAATATCATATATATTCATAAAAAATCATATATATTGTTTAGGATGTCATATATGTTCACAGAAAATCATATAAGGTATCAGAAAGTTATATATATTATTTAAGATATCATATATATTAATAAAAATTATATATATTGTTCAAGATGTCATGTATATTTACAAGAAGTCATACAAGGTATTAGAAAGTCAAATAGATTATTTAGGATGTCATAAATATATAGAAAGTCATATATATGATTCACGGAAAGTCATATAAAGTATCAGAAAATAATAATACTATTCCTTCTTTGTTCTACGAAAGAAGAACATTTCATCATTGAAAATTGAAGAAAAAAAAGTTGAATAGTATTAGATTATTTTCCATCATTAGGTACGCTATGTGCTCTAATATAATTGGACGGTGCACTTCACATCAATTTATTGCACCGCATACGATGCACAAAGACTTTCTCTTAGATTTGGATGGGTCTAAACCATGCCACAGTTGTTAAGGGGAGTTTTGAAAAATTGAGCCTTTTCAAATTTGGATCATTTGGATTTTAGGGCCGAAAGCTGAATGATGACTATTCCGAGTTAGGCTGGGCCTAGATAGAAGCTGCCATTGCTGTTTTTCTTAAATTAATTTCTCCTTTGCTTCAAACTACTCAATGTTATTTTTGGCTTCTTTCGAAGTGGCAATTCTGACTAGCAACTGGTCAGGATTCATGAACTAACCTACGAGGGTATTTCTATGAAAATAGAATTGATCAGATATGTCGGACATTTCTATAAAAAGAGAGGGAGACTATCAGTGGGTTTACTATCTTGTTAATTAGAAAATTATATATAGATCTGGGGAGAACAGAGGTTTGGATATAAAAAATATTGATCAGATGAATTTCGCTCTTGTAAAGTAGGCATGAAAGTTCACTCTAGGATCAGAAAGTATCTAGTGAAGACTAATCAAAGGTGCATATTATGTAAGAAAATTAGGGATAAGAATCAAGAAATATTCCAAAAACTCTCTTCCATCTAAAAGAGGTTAGCAAACATCTGAGTGCTTTTTGGAATTGTCTATCCTTCAAGCTTGCAAAATGTAATGACATTCAAGTTTAAGAGAACACTTGGCTATCTTCTCTTCTTGATGGTATCTACTCTAGATCATTGAAATCAAATGTTCAGGTAGTTCACAATGGTATTGAAGATATCTTACTTGGAGAATCAACCTCATGGGCCTTTTGACCAGGTAGCCAGCTATGCAGTTTGAAACTCTACAAGGCATGCTCTCTCTTGTTAGACCTTCGAGAATTGCTGATTTGCCAACTTAGAAGCTTAGTAAGAATGGCATTTTTTAGTAGGCTGTACTACAAATTCATCAACAATAGAGGTCTCATTTGAACCTATAATAAAGCTATTTGGAAGGCTGCCATTCCAGAAAAAATTAAGGTATTCCACTAGCTTGATTTGAGAAATAAATTCAATACTATAGAAGTACTAGCTAGGAAAGATTGGCAAGTAAGCTTAGGATGCACCCTTTATGAATCAAGAGTGGAATCTATCTCCCATTTATTCATCAAATACACATTTGTGCATACCCTGTGGAACTACATCAAAATTTAGTTGAACTTGAGAGATTGGCCATCAAATATACATGATATTTGGACCGATTGGAGGTGCAGGAAATTTCAGCTATCACTAACAAGCGCACGGGTTTAACTTTATCTGGCCCTATATTGGAAGATATGGAGAGAAAGAAATATAAGAATCTTTATCAAAAAAAGTCTTCCATCCACACAACTCTTCAAAGAGCTTTCCATACGTTTCATTCTTGGAAGCCATTTTGTAATAAGAAGTTGATTGAAAATCATGGTACACTATGGCGAAGCCTAGTCTCCCAAATGCATCACCACTCTTGTTGACACCTCTTTACATTTTATACATCACTTTGTTTACTCTTGTATATAATTTCTTTACTTAATTAATAACTACATGGAAGCTTCTTGCTTCATCCTTTTTCATTCAAAGAAAGAAATTATGAGGGAATATGACAGCCAAGTTGTATGTTTTTCAAAGACACAAATCCACACACTTGATATAACTCTTGCATTAATAAGACCCTCATAACCTGCCGGTGTACCGATATGGAAGTTAACGCTCAATAGCATCTTTTTTTTAGTTCACTTTTATTATATATTCTTGAATAATGGAAGTCCAAGGTCCCTATATCACAAGATAATTTGGAAAGCAGCTATCCCCAAAAAAACTCGGGTTTCCTTTGGCTATCACTAAGAACAAACTTCACACAGAGAAAGTTCTAGCAAGAAAGATTGGAATATTGATGCTGAGTGTTCTTTATGTGGTGGTGGCTCCGAATCAGTTAATCACTTGTTCACAAAGTGCCCATTCAGTAAAAGCATCTGGTCCACTATCAAAATACAATTGAAATAGGGCGGCTGACCAGTAAATTTTCATAACCTATGGACCCAATGGAGAGCTAGAAATCATCAACAGTTGGGTAATTCACATATTTCATAGTTGGGAGTGTCTCAATACTAGGAAATAGAGAAGAACCATTTAGCATCTTTGTAGGGATCTTACATATCTTTGGCACCATCTGTGTAATGGATTTCTTATTCTCTTCCTCTTCTCTCTTGTAAATTATGTTCCTTCTTCTATTTGTAAATATCTTTTCTGATCTTAATAAAAACTATGTGAAGCTGCTCACTACCTCCATTCACATCCAACAAAAAAAAAAGAGATAATGTTAAACATTGAACCCACAGTAGAGTACTTTGTGGCTCTCTTAGTTGGAAAAATGTCTGTTCAAAAAATTCTGCATTTTGAAACTGCAAGGCATTTAGAATTAGAAATGGTGAGCCTGATTGGTTTTGGGAATATGTTTGGATTGATGGGATTCCTTTCTACCTCATTTTGAGGAACTTTACACTCATGCCTTGAAATTGAATTTGCCGGTCTCTTGTTATTGGAGCTAGAGAAATTTGAATGAGTGCATTCAAGTGCGAGGTCCTTTGTCTAGACTTGTTTCACTATGGACTCTTACTATAAATTTAGAAGATGTCCATACTCAAAGATTATTTAGAAGGCACCAAATCCTATTCACTCTGGAACAATGCTGCAAACTCATGTCTTCTCTGTAATCTCTCAGCCATGTAACATTGCTGTGAGCTGTAATTCTATTCTGTGTTTCCTTCAATAAAGAGGGGGTAGCAGCCTGCTACCTCCTATTTCCATTTAAAAAGGTTAAACATTAAACCTCTAATAGATGTCCTACGATTCCACAAATTCTTAAAAATCTAGAAAAATATATAACAAAATTATGAATTACACAAGTACATCAGGATCGAGAAAGAACATATTTCTATATGATCATCATATAGACAACTAGAATTTAAATTAACATATTCTAGTTGATCATTACATAGACAATTATTAGAACCTTATAACCAAAGCATCCAACATGCAATGTTTAAAGAGATAGTAGACCAAGCAAAGTGGTGATCCTCTATGCTGGTCCGGTAACATTATAAATGCCCACAAATGGCATTGCTATAGACCCAATCCACAACCTCCCATACCTCTCTTCCACCTCACTAATGGCTCTCATTGTCCCTCCACCAAATCCTTCCAAAACCTCCAAAACCTGGCCATCTTCGCTCAACCTCAGTGCAGATGCCTTTCCACTCCTCCGATTTACGAACGAAGACACCCTCTGGAGGTCAATTGAGGAGTTAAGGAGAACGTCACACAGCCAAGGATCGGAGAGAACCCTCTCTACAAACTTTGTTCTCTTGGAATGGAGAGCCACCCAGAAGCCTCCTCTTGGGCTCCGCTTGATGTTATCCGGGAATCCTGGAAGTTGGGCGATGACTTCAACAGTGTTGGCCTTGGGTGTTCGAAGCCAGTATCTTAAGATTCTGCAGGTGATGGTCTCCACAATGAGAAGGTGGGAGCCATCTTGGCTTAGTGCCACCCCATTGGGGAAGGACAAGGAGTCGAGTAGGACTTGGACCTCTTTGCTTTGAGGGTCGTACTTCATCAACCTTCCCGTTTATCACCAGCTATTACTGCTGAGATGTATTGCCTGTGGATTATGCCATCGTTTGCTCATTAGTACTTTTGTGGACGTTGGGCCAGGCTAACAAAAGCTGAAAAATATTTAGATTCATTTGTTGGGTTAGCAGCCACAGGGTTTACAATAATGGCACTCATAATGTTATTATTGTGGTCATTATAGAAAATTCGGAGATTTTATTTATGCCGATTTAGAGAAAATACATCCATGTGAATCAGAAAATAAAATGTGTGAAAAATCAATAGGAATCCTGTTTTGTTTCTTACCTAAAGAGACTTTGATTTTATTTATACCACTTAAGAGAATACATCCATCCATCCGAGTCAGAAATAAAAGTATGAAAATCAATAGGAATCCTGTTTTGTTGTTTACTTAAAGAGACTTGTAAATGATGGCTGGTAGTTACTTCCTATCATGGGTGTGTGTGTGTGTCTCTTAGAGAAATGGTTGTTGATTGCCATTCTCATTGCGTATGTGCAAGTACTTGTATATGTGCATGTATTAGAGAAGTAGTTGTTGACTGTCATTCTCATTGTTCGACTACATAAGGTAAGATCTTTTAAGTTCACAGTCCAGTTGGAAAGAACTAATTTTTATGGCATATTACACAAATTTTATGGTCTTGCATTTTCTTGACAAGTTTATTTATTTGATGTTATTCTTTTGTGTTCGATGGTGGGATGACATCAATCATGTCTAACATGCCGAAAAACACCTGCAAGGTTTGAAATCAAAACCTACTACCGTCGAAAGAAGATGTGCAACCACTAGGCCATGGCTATATATGCCTTTTGCTTTACCTTTGCATTCATGTGATAATTAAATGCAAATATTCAACTGGAAGCCATCTGTGGATGATCAAGATGATAGAAGTGAGACCGATTTGAATTAAAATCTTCTAAAGTGAGTTCAATCTTAATGGTCCAGTGAGGATCTAAATGTTGACCTAATTTTCAGATGTGTTTTTGCTCTGTAGACCAGTTGTTGCAAATTAATGTGAATTCATTTCCAGGTTTATTGATGTTGAACGCAGATAGGTACATAACATTTCACATTTTGTGTCTTGAAATAAACAGAGAGGCAATGTGTCATACCTTCTTTGAAAGCGCATGCTACTATCAGTAAAATAGACAGCTCCACTCTCAGGATCTATGTCCAAACCATTGGTTACATGGAACTCAACACCTTGTGCTTGTTTAGCAATTGGTGTTGCAAATTTGTCATCAGGACCGACCACTAACAACCCTAGATAAGCATCTGCAACAAAGAGTTCCCCGGTCTTGTCGCTAAATCGCAGCCCCAGTGGTCGCCCGCAGACATGTTCCAGATTCGGATCTTGCGAGCCTCTACACTTACTCAACCTGTAAAACTCATGCAATGGTTAGATTATTCTCAACAAGACAAACAAATATTTGACATCAAATTAGTTATCATTATCTACATATTCTAAAGCACACAGAGACCAAAATGTTATGGATACTATTAAATTGTGAGTCGAATGATATCAGCTGCCCTACTGCTATAAAAGTATCCTGCACAATGCATAAGAATCTAAAATATTTTCTTTAAAACTATTAACTAGATTTGTGAATTAGTCAGTCATAATCTCAAGTCGACCAACTTCGAACTGATAATGTTTCTTAAGGCAGAACTCAACATGAAAACGCGCCAAAAATCTGGTGTAAGATTCCTCATTCAGTATATGCAGAAATAACTGATATTTTTTGCAGAGCAAATAATTGGTCTAGAAAGCCTAAGGACTGCCTGGTTCCATGACTAAATGCAGAGAGTGTGTCAAGGAGTGGGGTTCCAACCAGCTGAGAGAAGTTTGGCTGTCTATCACTTGTTTGGTTCAAGTATGAAAATATGTAATTTTCTCATCCTCAAAAGGGCTATGCTTGATGATCCATAGTTTTTTTAAAGAACAACCATGAAACAATAAGTAAAAGAAAATTTGTTAATGTAGTTGATGTAGTTGGTTTTGATCAGGACATACAGTAAAAATATTAATTAGTACATAGAAAATGATGTCCTTGCAATAAATTTGAGCTTTTCTTCCTCAGGGTCATAACCATTGATCAGTAAACTACCCTTCAATTTGTTCTGTCTTTTCTTCGAGAATAATGGTGGGAGCTCCATCTATCAGTTACCTTGAAAGGAAAGATAGCAACAACCCACCTATCACCAGGGGCTTGTTTGTACACACTCACCCCACCTGGGCAAGGGATGAGGGGTCGATTTCGGTTGGAGTCGCCATCGAGTGGTTGGGTAGGTACAAGACAGATGGTTAGAATTAGCCCCTCTTAATCTGAGAGAGAGACCAAACTCAAAACACTTAGGAGGGGTGCAATTGTTGGATCATTGCCAAGTTAATTGGCACAAATTTTTTATTTATGAGCCTCTTGCTAATGAGAGACCCCGTAATCATTCTTGTTTATCTTTGACAAAATTATATTCTCAAAAAATAAATTAAGAAACGCTAGGGTTAGTTACAAAAGTTCGATAAGTAAACATGTCATTGCGATGATGAGGACCACAACCATCGAGTGTCGCCTAACAAGAAAGAAATGCTGATACTCAGCAATTGAAACCCTCAAAAGATATTGAGTAATTGAAGTGTTAAAGAAGCACAAGAGTTGAAAAATAAATTCATCACATAATTAGCTACAAAAATTGTAAACCATCTAGGATGGTAATCACATGAACCTAATATTCAAAAATCTGCATAAAACTTAAGCCAGACAAATTAATGTAAGAAAGTTAAAAAGAACTTCCTGATAAATCGTATAATATTTTAGCTAGGTTATATAATTGGATTTATATGAAGCATATGCCAATTTTTAGGCGCCTGAAAAGAACAAGCTGGGAAACTGCTTCATACGTAGGTCAAAAATATCTAGAGACAGACACCATATATCACACAGTTCCCATGTTGTCTTTTACTCCCCACATGTGACATGTAAACCGGACCTCCACAAAGATAGAGGTCATGCTCTCCATACGTACGTCCATATGCTCCACAAACTTTCAGTAGTCGTTGTTGCACAGTTGTTCCACCCAATCATGTTAGTAATCTTGTCTGAACTAACACTGAAATTAATTACTCTCTACTTATACAAACTTCATGGAAGAAAATATCTCTTATTTTTTCAGAAATTAGTTGTAATGTCACCATTCTAAGTTGAACTAATTAAGTGGGTGACCAAGCAAATGAAATAAGCTTTATTTATTAATTTACAAAGAAATAAGGATGGTTTGATCAACCAAGCAAATCGATGTAACAATATTTTTCTAACATATAAGTAGCTAGATTTGCCGTGGTGCATGCGTAAACCCTTCTAACAATAATCAAAGATTTTGGATTCGATTCTGTAGTGATGAAAAATCGCCAAAAATCTAGACTTGAGATATAAAAGAGAAAGTGATGGATGCTCACAGATGCGGGGCATGGACAGCAGCGTATTCAAGCCATCCGTGTTCCTTCCCTTGCCATTTCAATATCCGACCATCCGATATCCCAGTGTATGGACCCTCACCCTTAGCATCAAAGGCGATGCTTTCAGGACCAGTTGCAGCATCCAGTGGCAGCATCTCAATGTCTGGATTCTTGGAATCATGGAATACAGAATCCAAAGACAATAAGACCGAGAGTCCTGTAAGTATTGCCGAAATCACGATGAGCTTGCAGAAAGGAGAAGACATCTTGTTGATGGAATTGGAATATCCCTTCTTCTAGAGAGAAGAGTTTGAGAGAACGAAGAGAACTGGATGGCATTCCATGGATTGAGTCTATCCATTTATCGGAACCCGGCCGGACTCCACGGTTGGTGGTGTCATCACATCAGACAAACACAGCGTTGGAAAAAAGAACACGTGACGTGGTGGGTTTCCCATCCAAAAGAAATATTATGAAGTTAATTTTTTTTTTAAACCCGGATTGTTGATATGCCCGGCACCTTGTGACTGCACCAACACTGTAATTTACCAATCACCTCATGCCACGTAGGTTGTGTACGTGGGGTAAATATGTGCTGCTTTGTAATGTCCAGAGAATTTGCCATTTGATGCATCATATAGCCGGTAGGATCCAGCATGTCTCATTATTGTTGGATCCTATTTTAGTTTGATTTTATACTGGATTAAATGCTCTGAGTTAAGGGTCATATCCTGTATAGATTTCTAATGCATTGTATGAAGGGTGGTTTTGACATATTAATAGAAAATTTGGAAGAGGATTTTTTTTTTCCTTTTCCATTGGACAAAAGGTTTTTCAATCTAATTTGCCTTCGATTTCTCTGTTGATATTCGAAGTTTGATCTTGGCTATGGAATCGCTCCACCTTCATATTGTTATCATGTTGATGGATATGTAAATGTTTATATCTAAATTGGATGATAAATGTATAGTTAGGACGGTTGGAGAGGTCTTAGTCATGCTTTTATCAGAGGTCTGGGTGGTTACAAGAGGCAGGTTCAGTGAAAATATCTTTGCCACCCAATCAGTTCTCAAGATTTCTTAAAACTTTTCTCACCTAGAAATAACATCCATGGATTATGGGTCATCCAAAACAAGCCCTTCAACCAACCTGCCATGTGATTTTTTTTTGGTACAAAGAGAAAGAAGAAAAAACAATAAAACAGAACATTAAAAAAAAAATCAAAAGAATTTGAAACCTGCCAGGTATAATTGATGAGGCGTAAGCTGCATAGCTAATAGTAATAAATTTTATGATAGTATTGTGGGATCTTACCACCTCGGCTGATATCTTTGGAACTCATATTCAGAAGTTTTCGGATTAACAAGAATACCGATGTAAGGCTCGATTGTGGAGCTCATTAGAATACCGACCTCATCAGCAGGCTGACAGCCGACCTCATCGAAAGGCTAAGATCATCAAAAAACCGATCAAAAGATTGAGATCATTAGAAAGCCGACCTCATCAGTATCTGGATATGTGGCATCAGATCATTATTTGAGATAAAAGTTCTCGCATATCACATCGACCCGAGACTGACCTGCTTCTCCAATATTATCTGCTAATCGGCTTGATCCAGAACTGCTAGTAAGCGAAACTCTCACCTCGATCAGATCCTGATCTCCATCACCTTACATCGGTTTCTGACCGATCTGATTAATGACGCTCACGGCATGGCGTCTAGTTCAGATATTTACTAATGCCAACTATTTCACATCGATCTCTTACTAATATGCCACTATATCTACGTACGGTTATCTTACAGCTATCATCCAGCTTAGCCGTAACTGTTTTTCAGTTATATTCCAGCTCATTTGTCATGTGGACAGTCGCCCCATGATCTTTGCATAGTTGGTCATTCTGTTATAACAACTAAATGACCTAACAGATCTCTAACAGCCTAACAGAACTCTAATGGCCTAACAATCTTCCTTAAGACCTAAACAAGCTCTCTCTATAAAATGGGGATAAGGTACTTTTCGGAGGATAAGTCTAAGCTAAGTCTGAACTCACAGAGATAAGACTCTACTAAAATTTTACTAAGAAACCAAAGTTCTCTCCACTTAGAGTTCATTTTATTTCTCTCCACTCACAAACTCTTACTTCTTGCTTTCTACTTCTCCATTTTCATCCTCTGTTCTCAAGGTCCTGACTGATTTAAGTATCGAAGGGTCTTAAATCAGAGGGCATCTTATGATTTTGAGACTTCTTTTGCAAGTTTCCTTGAAGATGCTCCAGATTGGACTGGACCAACCTATGGTTCACCTCGGCTTAACTTTTAGCTCTCCAGTTTGATCCAACATCGATCTCACCTCCGGAGCCTTACAGCAACAGATTGGCACTAGAGGAAGGGCATCAAAAAATTTTAGTGAAAATGATGAATAAGAAAGTATCAGTTCATCCTTTGCCTGCCTCATCCTCTTCTAGAGACGCTCAGAAAGTCACTCAACCATCAATGACTATTAATCCTGAGCAATTCAACCTCCTAGTTTAGCAAGTTTAAGCCCTCACCACTGCGGTACAATAGCTCCAACGTACCACAGAGCAGTAATGAGAGATCATGATGGAAATCAGGGGGTAGCTGAGAATTCTTCTCCGACAAGGTAGAGATGACTTCTTTAGTTCACAAAATTTTATGAAAAATGATAAATCAGAGAGCACAAAATAGCTCTATACCTTCACCATCTTCTCCTGGAGGCGTGCCAGAAGCAGTTTCACCTCCACTTCAATATACTGCAAAGTAGCAACTAGAGGTAGTTCCTCAAGAAGCTCTGTCTCAATACAATCAGCAACCAATCCATTACAATCTACCTACTACTAGGATCATTAACATAATGTCAAACCTTGGTGGAGATTAGGAGGTCGATGAAAGTTCTTCTCCGAAAAGACAGTGCACTGATAATGAGCCTTCAGTAATTTTTTTTAATATCTTAATTCTTATCCATAGGAGATCAAATCTCTACAATTAAATTGAAGCATCTTTTGTCCAAATGAGATCATAAAATCTAATCAAACAAGAATAAAAAAGTTTGTCCAAATGAGATATCTGTTTGAGAAAACTCAAGTTTCGAACTTGAGATTTTAAAACAACATACTCTTGAAAGAGAAGGAGATAAAACATCTCAAGATAAAACTCATCTTTATATGAGAGACCCAATCTGTCGATAACGACATCAGATAGCAGTATTTCTTAAACCTCTATTACATTCAATTTATTAAGATTAGTTTGTTCTTAATTAATCGACTTAATTCTTAAAGTCATATCATTTTAATATTTTGAAGTTTACTTATTATATTAAGCTACATCGGCTTCATGATTGATCCAATCAAGATCAGATAATGTTCATATTGTAAGAGGACGGTATCTTTAGTTCCATATTAGTTGTGAGTTAAAAGAGAGTGTGGCTTATGTGGACTGAAACTCTCTCTCCTCGTAAAGGGTAAATCATGAAGCTCTAAAATGACTAAGGCTCACTGAAACCTAAGGCCCACTAAAGCCCAAAGATGGTTATGAGCCAGAACGGATAATACCTTATATATATGGGAGCAGAGTTAACCCAACCATCCGAGCCATCTAACCCCTTGACTACAACAGTTCATTATGTATATAATTATCTAAGTTCTATATACGATAGTTAAATCCAGATCAGGTTATGTGAGGTCAGATAGATCAATATATGTGTATATATATATATATATATATATATCTGTGTGTGTGTATATATATAATTTTTAACAAGTTCTGAGGTCACCTTTATATAAGATCCGAGATGGAAGAAACCAATTTTGATAAGATCCGAGGTCGTCCAAAAATCATCTATGAGATTCGAAGTCATCCCTGATAGGATCCAAAGTGGAGAAAGCCGATCTCTTAGAAAACCATCTCTGGCACGTAGCAATATCGAAGAGAATCATCTGAGAATTATATTGATCAAAGTCTACTTCTAGATTAGATCGGTTTAATATCGATCTGGTTGAACTCAGCTCAACTAAACATCGATCTGAGCTAACCTGAATTGACTCTTGATGAGGCATTATGATCAGTTCGGCTATCTATCGACCTTCCGTATGGGATATTGGTCCAAAATCGATGTCACCCCAAAATATGGATAGTTATCAGACAATTATTTTTCAGCTTGCTACAGCCATGGTCACTTAAAAACCCTCAACAAGATTTGAGATAGAAGTCATCAGCAAATACACATTAGCAATCTATACTGAAAACTTATTTGAAGGGATGCAGTGATTCATCTAAAGAACCAAGCAGAATAGATTGGCCGACCTTGTCAGAAGGCCTATCTCATCAAAAGCAGAGCTCATCAAAAAGGTTTATAAGAAAGCTAAGCTCATCAGAAAGCTGTCCTCGTCAAGAGGCTAAAATCATCAAAAAATTGATCTCATTAGGAGGCCGAGATCATGAGGAGGCCGATCTCGTCCAAAGATCGAGCTCATCAAAAGATCGATCTCATCTGGAGACGGAACTCATCAAAAAGTCAATCTTCAGATCGTGCTTAAGTCTGGATGGACCAAGATGGAAAGTCAATCTCTAGATCGAGCTTAAGCCCCAAAGAGCTAAGAAGAAAATCGATCTCTGGATCGAGCGTAAGTCCGGATGGACCAAGATGAAAAATCAATCTTCGGATCCAGCTTAAGCTCCAAAGGATCAAGAAGAAAAGTCGATCTCCAGATCGAGCTTAAGTCTGGATGGACCAAGATGAAAAATGATCTCCAGATTGAGCTTAAGCCCTAAAGGGCCAAGAAGAAAAGCTGATCTCCGGATCGAGCTTAAGCTCTGAAGGGCCAAGAAGAAAATCAATCTCCGGTTCGTGCTTAAGTCTGGATGGACCAAGATGAAGAGTCGATCTTCAGATGGAGCTTAAGCCTTGAAGGGTCAAGAAGAAAATTGATCTTGGATCAAGCTTAAGCCCAAAGATCAAGAAGAAAATCGATCTCAGATCGAGTTTAAGTCTGGATGGACCAAGATGAAAGCTGATCTCCAGATCGAGTTTAAGTCCTGATGGATCAAAATGAAAAGTTGATCTTGGATCGAGCTTAAGCCCCAAAGGATCAAGAAGAAAAGTTGATCTCCGGATCGAGCTTAAGTCTGGATGGACTAAGATGAAAAGTCGATTTCAGATCGAGCTTAAGCCCAAAGGCGATGAAGAAAAGTCAATCTCCAGATCAAGCTTAAGTCCGAATAGATCAAGATGAAAAGTTGATCTCCGGATAGAACTTAAGCCCCAAAGGGCCAAGAAGAAAAGTTGATCTCCGGATCGAACTTAAGTCCTGAAAAGCTAAAAAGAAAAGTCGATCTCCGTATTGAGCTTAAGCCCCAAAGGGCCAAGAAGATAAGCTGATCTCTAAATCGAGATAAGTTCCGATAGGACCAAAAATTTGATCTTCGGATCGAGATAAATCCCGATAAGGCCAAAAATTCGATCTCCGAATCGGTTTGAAGCCCCGCATGGGTCAAGTCTCTCTGAGGATCAAAATATCAATCTCTGGATTGAGATAAATCTTGATTGGACCAAAGTCCTGAAAGGATCAAGATCAAGAGTGAGATATTTAATCTTCGGATTGGACCTCATCAAAAATCCGAAGTCCCGATTGGACTAAAATCCCGAAAGGACCAAGATCAAAGTGAGATATTCGATCTCTGGATTAGACTTCATCAAAAATCTGAAATTTTGATTGGATCAAAGTTTCAAAAGATCAAGATCAAAAGTGAGATATTCGATCTCTGGATTGGACCTCATAAAAAATCTGAAGTCTCGATTAGACCAAATCCCGATAGGACCAAGATTAAAGTAAGATATCCAATCTTCGAAATGGATCTCATCAAAAAAAAATATTGAACTTTACAAAATGAGGCATCAAAGATTGAAATCTTATCAGATATACAGAAGATCCGACTTGCCCACTCTGAGCTTAAGTGGAAGGAGGCAATGGTTACTTGAAGAGCCAAATGGCACAAATTCGTTACCTTGGACAAGCTGAGAACTTTTTTCTTGGACTATAATTCTTTCATCTGAAGTGACCCCTTTGGACTTAGAAGTAGAAGACAAATGTTGTGGGATCTTACCACCTTAGCTGATGCCCTCGGGACTCATATCCGGAGTTCTCAGATCAATAAGAATATCGATATAAGGCTCGACTGTAGAGCTCATCAAGAGGTCGACCTCATCAGTAGGCTGATAGCTGACCTCATCAGAATGCTAAGATCATTAGAAGGCCAATCAGAAGGTCGAGGTTATCAGAAAGTCGATCTCATCAGCATCTGGACACATGGCATCAAATCATTATTTGAGATAAAAATCTTCTTTGAAGGAAAAGTTGGGTAGTTCTATGTATGCAATTGAAAATTTTTACAGCAGATCATCTAAGATTAAACACTTTAATCTAATTTACATGCATAAGATCTAATCTAGACTACCATGTCAAGATCTATGATATGATTTAATATGAACAAAGATCTGAAATAAAAATCAGTATCGATCACATCAATGCTTTACATTAAATCTAACCCTTAGATCTAATGAAAACTGATCCAACAAGTTCAGAAACCATTACCAAACTGTAATCTACTGATCTCTGCTGATCTATCATGTGGATAGGTATTCTTTTTGGTTGCTTGCAGCTGCACAAAGATATCCGACCTCTATAGATCGTCCACACGAAAATCGGTTGCAGATCAGGCTTCTCAAAAGTACTAGCTCGCAAGGATCTTCAAAGGCTGATCTACTTTTTCTTCTCTTGAACTCTTGGACACTCCAAAGGAGAGGAAGAATCTATGGAGGAAGGGAAGAGAGGGGAGAGCTCTGGTAGAGAAATAAAAATCAGCAAGGAACACAATATGGTGTGAACAATTGGGGCTCTCCCTTTTATAGATGGGCATCAGGATTTGGGTCAAAAGAGGGGTGCCAAAGACTCCACGCCAATCCCAATATTGATGTCCCAAATTTCAAAAAAATGGGTGATGACACGAGAAAAAATCTGGCCTTTCTCACACCAACAAACTCTTCAAAAAATTTAAGAAAAAAATCTCTTGGCGCCATCCTTTTTTTCAAATATAATGGATCACTTTTCTTCTTATCTCCTTATCTCTAATTCGGATCGCATTTAAATTAGGCAGGAGATAAAGACCATGACTCATCATGCATGCCGCTCACCCTATCTGTGCCCTCTCTCCTCACACCCAAAATTCACATGCCAAAACCCTTTTGGCATTGAGAAGAGAGGCATGGCTCCAGGGTGGCACAAAGGGAGAAGGATAGAGTCCCTGTAGACTAGGACTCTTTAATTCCAATTTGATCCTAAACTAAATCAATTCTGGTTTGAACCCAATGAGAGGAAGGCATCTAATCTAATTAGAAACTCAATTATCTCAATAAATTTCTAACCCAATTAAGAATTAGCTGAGCCCAAGTCCTGATTAAATCAGGAACAAATTTCTTTGCAATTAAGCTTGATCAAATCAAACCCAATTTGAGTCAAACTGAATCCAATTCAATTAGACTTGATCTAAAGCTCTTTGCTCAATCAAATAAAGTCAATTAGCAATCTAATTGCTATTAAATCCTCCATTAACAGTAGAGTCCCAGTTCAGTGAGACTCTCCTCCAGAGTTCCAATCCAGTGAGACTCTATACTAGAGTCCCAATCCAATTGGACTCTTCAGCCATCAGATCAAACTGAATCTTCTAATGTGTGTGACTCCATAGGTTCGAACTTAAGTTGGTAGCATAGGAACAACTTCTTATACTAATCGATGTAATCATTTAGCAATGAGATCCAATGTCTGGATAGGTCGAAAGATTGCAAAGCAACATTCTAGAACCTACTAGCATATGGTTATCGTATAATTCTTCACTTTGACCCAAATGCTTAAGGTGACCTAGGATTTAACTGGCAACCCTAATATAGTCATCCATATTGTATTTCAACCTTTCAAATCCATCATATGGATTATCTAGGTCAAGATTTTACTAATTAAAATACACTGATGCATAACTCTTACTTATTCAAGGGATCAATTCCATCTTGACTCATGCATCGATTTGATAAGTACTTGACTGCATCCGTAACCTTCCGTCACTGAATTAAAAATTCAGATGATCCGACACTAAAGTATAGAGAGTTGCTTATAAGTCACTATGATGATCTCAGATCGGAGGGATACTTATACACATACTCTTCACGAGCTACTCTTGACAGTAGAGTACTCGACAAAAGATCACGTTTGGTGCGAATGTACACCTACATTCCACCTGCATGCCATATCAGATCTCCACACTCTTTGGTTAAGAGGACAACCAACCCATATAACACGCAACGACCTATACTTGATATTGCTATCGTCCTATTAAAAACATATCATTTGGTTGCAAACATGTTTTAAGGACTAAATGATAAATTCTCCTTTATCAATTAAATATAGTCCTAAGGACTTCATCACAACATAGGAGTTCAAATAAGATGGACAAAATATGATGAAAAATTAATAATTTTATTAATAAAATTATATACAATTATAATATGAGCACAATCATCAACAGACTGACGATTGACTTTGGGACATAATTTTCAACAACTCTCACTTGGATTAAAGCCAATCGGTACGGTATCGTATACCCATCTTCGACTTGTGATCATCGAACTCCTTGATTTTGAAAGCTTTAGTAAATGGGTCGGCTAGATTTTCTTCCGTCGATCTTCTGAAGGTTGACGTCACCTCGATCCATGATCTTCTGAATAAGGTGATAACTATGCAGAATATGCTTGGTGCATTGATGGAACTTTGACTCCTTGGCTTGAGCAATAACTCTAGTACTGTCGTAGTATAATAGGATAAGGCCATCGATGGAGGTGCCACTCCGAGCTCGTTGATAAACTTTCGCAGCCACACAGCTTTCTTCGCAGCATCAGATGCCGCAATATACTCCACCTCGCAAATAGAGTCAGCAACAGTTTGCTGCTTGAAATTTTTTCAATAGATTGCTCCATTGTTTAGGGTAAAATATATTTCGACATATTTTTACTATCATCATGGTCTGATTGAAAGCTGGAGTCGGTGAACTCCACTAGTTTCAAGTCAATTTCACCATAACAAGCCATTGGTTCTTATTATTTCTCAAATACTTAAGGATGATCTTTACAACCTTTCAGTGGTTCTCTCCTGAATCGAACTGGTATCTACTCAGTATCCCTAGTGAGTATGCCACATCTGATCTTGTACATGTCATGGCATATATTATAGAATCTACTATCGAAGCATATGAAATTCTACTTATACGCTCTCTCTCTTGAGGAGTTGTTGGATAATCCCTCTTCGAGCAAAAAATTTATGGCCTATCGGGAGATAGCCTTTCTTAAAATTCTCTATGCTGAACCATTTTAGCACGGTGTCTATGTACGTCGATTGAGACAATCTAAACAATCTTTTTGATCTATCTCTATGGATCTTCATCTCAAGGATGTAGGATGCTTCTCTTAGGTCCTTCATAAAGAATTGAGACGATAACCAGACTTTTATTCTTTGTAATGCAGGAGTGTCATTTTCAATTAAAGAATGTCATCCATATACTAAACGAGAAATATAATCACAGAGTTATTTATCTATTTATAAATACAAGGTTCTTTTCCATTCTTAACGAAGCCATATATTTTGATAACTTTATCAAAATACATGTTCCAACTCCTAGATACCTACTTCAATCCATAGATGGATCTCTAAAGCTTGCACATTTTAGACTCATCTGTGGATGTGAAACCTTCAGACTGTATCATATATACCTCTTCTTCTAACTCTCCATTTAGAAAAGCTGTTTTTACATTTATTTGCCAGATTTCATAGTCCATGTGTGCCGCTATCGCAAGCATAATCCAAATAGATTTGAGCATTGCTACAGGAGAAAACATCTCGTCACATCAATACCATAATGCTGACGATAACTCTTAGCAACCAAATGAATTTTATAGGTCTCTACCTTTCCATTTACGCCCTTCTTCCTTTTGAAGATCTACTTACACCCTATGGGTTTAAGATGGGTCAAGTAATATCCATACATCATTGACCTTCATGAACTCTATTTCGGATTTCATGGCTTCAAGCCATTTATCAGAGTCGGACCTCTGTATTCCATATAGGTGATCGGGTCCTCATTGTTCTCATCAAGTTCAACAGGATCCCTTTTCGGGATCAAAAAATCATAATATCTGTTCAGTTGACGTGATACTCTATCGGATCTCCCTAACGGTACTTCTACAATAGGTTTCGGATTTAACATCATCAAATTTGATTTTGTGGGTTCATTAATTTGTGTCAGTTCTACCTGTTGAACTTTCTCAAATTCAATTTTAGAGGCATTAATTCCTTCTCCAAAGAATTTATTTTCCAAAAAGATTGTCCTAAGACTGACAAACACTTTTTATTCATCAACAAGATAGAAATAATACCCCTTAATTTTTTTAGGATACCCTATAAAAATATATTTGTCAGACCTAGCTCCAAGTTTGTCTGTTTTCAAATATTTGATATAAGTCAGACACTCCCAAATCTTAAGGTGAGAGAGCACTGGTTTACGTCTAGTCCATATCTTATATGGTGTTTTACCTACAGATTTACTAAGAATCCTATTAAGTACATAACAAACCAACTCGAGTACATATCCTCAGAAGGATATCGGCAAACTAGAAAAGTTCATCATGGATCAAACCATGTCCAACAGGGTTCGATTTCTCTTTTTCGATACACCATTATGTTGTGGCATTGCAGGAGATGTCCATTGAGAGAGAATCTCATTCTCCTCAAGATATATCAGAAATTTATCGAAAAGATATTCACCTCTTCGGTCTGATCGAAGAGTTTTAATATTCTTTCTAGTTTATTTTCTACCTCATTACGGAATCGTTTGAATATTTTAAATGATTCAGACTTGT
>KE504808.1:386208-407688 GCA_000441515.1 Elaeis oleifera | reverse complement strand
TCGCCGTGGGCTGTCACATCGGCTGGGGTTGCCATGTCGTCGATGGGTTGACAGGTCCTAGGAATTAATTCATGTCTTTGGCAGGACAACGCCCCAGGTCCCTGGCAGGACAACGCCCTCTGACGGTCGTACAGCATATTCTTGACAGGACTGCAGCTCATGCTGGTCGTTCGGCGTTTTTAAAAGGGACTGACCGACTATATGTCGGGATTTGGCTGTCGGGTGGCGACTCAAGAGCACGGTCGGCGTCTAGAGCGGTCTGTAGAAGTCGGACGTCGGTTGTCCAATCCGACGGGGAGTCAGTAAGGTCCCACCCGACAGGAAGTCGGTGATGCGGGTCGGCTTTCGGACGGTCGGAGGCGGCGTTGGCCTGTTTGGCCGACACACTCGGGCCGGGCATCATCGGTAGTTACTGTTGGTGTCGTCCGTCGTCGGTCGGGTTGATCGTCGTTGGTCGGACCATCTCGAAGATGAGTCGGCGTCGGTGGTTAGTCGGTGAGTCGATGTCGGTTGGCATCGGTCGGTGAGTCGGCGTCGCTCGATGAGTCGGCATCCCACGTCGGTCGGTGAGTCGGCATCAGTCGGATCGGTCGGTGAGTCGGCGTCGGAGGTCGGTCGGTATATCCCAACAGAAGGAGTTTTAGATTTTAAATTTGAATTTTCATTCCTTGTGTTAGGTGGAAGCAAGGTGAAGTTGTATTTTTTTTTTTTTATACTTTTCTTCATCTTAATGAAATATAGTACGTGTCCTCCCTCACTTTTCATCAAAACGTTAAAAAAATGTGTTAAAGGTACAGTGGATTCTGTTGGGATGGATAAAGCCACTACATTACTATAATTCATCATGTTGATACTGCGATAACCCACATGTTCAGTTATTGTCATCAACAGGTTGAGTTGAGGCTGATAGACCAACTTCACCAAATGGACCACACAAGAATCATCCAACGGTCCTACTTCATCAAATAACCATTGCATCATACATGCATGGATGGCTTTGAGCTTTCAAACATATCTCTCCAACGAATAGTTGATTCGAAAAAATTAGCAGACTTGGTATAGACAACCTTAGCTATTTTAAGTAAGATCGGATAAAATTTAGAAATAAGTTTCTCGATATTGAAAATCGAATCATATGTCAACTTCTAGAGGTCATAAGCTGACCATATCATATCAGATTAGAATGATTTTTTTAAAAAATTAATAATTTTAAACTCTACAATATAGTACCACCTGCTAAAGATTTAGCACGGTTAGTGATAAAGTCCAAATTATATCTTCTAGATCTTGAAATAGGTCAGTCGGATTAAAATTTCTTTCTATAAAAATTTTGATTGGAGATATCTTTAAATTCAGAAAGTATTAGATGAAGCATAATAACATCATGTTGCCATATATTTATGTATTTTTATGATCACCGCCATTCACACCAGGTGCTTGCAATGCAACGTCATGTTCCCATTTTATTGTACTACCATAAAACCCTCCTTTATCAGACTAAGACACCTCCCTGCTCACCTGGATCAGACAAATGGACCTCATGCTGGTGGATGGAACGTCTCCTTCCTTCACCCAGCCCATCAAGTCGAATTATGGGCCTTAATATGGTCGATGGAACGTCTCCTTCCATCACCCGGCCCATCTGCTCCAATTGGCACAACCATTGCAACGGCTTGGATCTTATGTATGACGAACGGCGACAGCCACAGATTCTGGTTAGTATCATTTTCTCGCCACTTTTTACCCTACCCTGATTCTGATTAGCGATGGTTCCACCACCCCGAGATTCCAGGATCCCACATGCGACAACCTAGGATTTTAAGCTAAAAGAGCCTAATCTTGCATAAAAAATAAATCACATATTTGATTATTATATTTAGTAAAATAAATATATGAAAAAGTGATAAAATAAATTGATGGATTCTACATCTATTTTTCATGACAGAAGATAAAATAAAGGCCGTCAGGAAAGTGGTATTTGTTTTCCCCATATTAGATTACCGGACGAAGGTAATTTGAAATTATCATCTTTCGACAAAAATATCCTTACCTCTATTATATCAGTATTATATTAATTATATTATAAAATTAATATTATTTATATTAATATACTATAAAAATATTAATATATATATTAATAAATATTAATTGTCAATACACAATCAACAAATATTTATCAATCATCAATTAATCTAAAATAGCATTGATTAGTAACTAATATAATTATTTATGCACCATAATATGTTAAAAGTTATTTACAATAATAAATATATTTCTTAAAATATGTATAATTAATTAATTTTTTTTAATCGATGTAAATATATTTTAATATTTGAAATAGCTAATAGACCATAAATGACCGATAAATAGATTGAAAAAAATTATTATTTGAATTACTTACTCAAAATTATTGTTAAAAATTTGATAATATTTCTATATAGAAATATTTTCAACCATATACCAATTTTTTTGAGTAATTTTTTATAAATCAAATATCATAAAATTTATCTTCTTCCTAATCATTATTTTTAGATAAGTAATTTGCAAAATGAGTAAATTACCTCATAATTTGATATACTCCAATCAGACGGAATCCAAATTAACTAGCGGTGAATGAATCACTGATTATACTTACAATCCCTGCCATTAATCCTCAAATCACTTACGAGTAGATTCAAACATGGTGGGGCATATTTGTCAACAAATGACGTATATTTATCAACCCCTAAATAATTAAGTTATGTTGTCACTTCTTTCCAAAGCCCATTATTTCCTTATCTCCTTTTGCTATAGCTATTTCAACTGCTTCTCTTTCTTGCCCCCTCCGAGTGGAAATAAACAAGACACCCATAGTTGATATTAATAAAAAAATAATATTTAGTTAGCAATTCCTGGTCCCTCCATGGCATTATAGTACAAGGCATGGTCCCTAACTTATATATTAGGGTAATTCAGCTGACTCCTCCAATTTTGACTTTCAATCGATCTGATAAATACGAATCGTCGACTATCAATCAATAGACCGACCAACAGTCGACTATTCTCGACCATTCCTGACAAATTCCGACTATGATGACTCAACAGATTTCAGACCGATAATCATCGGCATATTAGAGTTGCTGACTGATGGTCATTCGGATTTCCACAACTGTCGATATACAATCAACATATTCAAACTACCGACAAAGAGTCGGCATACCAAAAATCGCTAGTGCAGAAAGCACATAATGGTCAGAACATGATCAGTGGTGGATATAACCATCCATCCCATGATCACATAATGTCAAAATAAGTGGAACCCACGTGTCTAACTATTATAAATAGTTACCAACAATTTGTCTATAAAAGGAGGTAAATGAACAGCATCTGATAAGATATTCTTTTGAACTGATACTTTGCCTCTTTAAATATTCATCTGCTGTTCACCACTCTCCACTGACTTAGGTATCGAAGGGTCCCCGTCGGATACAATTTCGGTCACTGCAAACTTTATTTTGCAGGTGCTCTTCACCGATAATGGGCGCAACAGGAGATTGGCCGCAATACATTGACGCGTCAGGTAGGTGGAGATACGAGAAATCATTGCAAAAATCAGAGCTCAAACAACTCTACAGAATTTGCAAGATAATTTTTCCATCGAAAAGATCTCCCTCCCCTATTTCTATTGCCAGAGTCCAGCTCTTCACATCCTGTAGTCACTATGGACACGCAAATTACTGCTTTAATACAGTAAATCAAAGTGTTGACAGAGACGGTGCACAGCCTTTAACAACAAAAGACACAGCAACAGCAGCAGCCACTGGTAGAGGAGTCGGTGGCGCATTCAGTGTCATCTAGGCACAGCCACCGTCCTCCACGGTACTCACCCTCTTCATCTCTAGAACGATGACCGTCTCGATGTTCTCATCGAGTCGAGCAACCACTTTCTAGGCATTCTCATTATGCCGCTCATCATTCACGGTGATCTTCCTCTCCTTCCCATGTATATAGCATCAAGAAGGGAAGAGGCCGCATGTACCTTCCACTTCTTCATCCTCAAGTTCTTCAGGGGATTTTATCTCTGAATTTTTCCAGCAACGACGGCTCGATGACTATGAGCGTAAATTCAAGGAGATCGATCGCCAACTTGTCCGACTCCAAGTGGAAGGTCGGAAGTCCTCTAATGATCTTGACTTTTAAATTACCCAACCTCTTTCTCAGTGTATCTTGGACGAGCCGATCCCGTCATCGTTCAAGATGCTGCAGATGGAGCCATATGACGGCTCCACCGATCCGATTGATCATTTAGAGAGTTACAAGGCTCTCATGATGATTCAGGGGGTGACTAACATCCTCCTATGTATTGGCTTCCCGACAACTATTCGGAAGGTTGTTCAAGTTTGGTATTCTGGACTTCAGCTGGAGAGCATAAGTTATTTCGAGCAGCTTGAATATTCATTCATGACCCATTTTAGCATTAGCCGAAAGGTACTGCGGACATCAGATAGTCTCTTCTCCATCAAGCAAGGTGAGATAGAGACATTGAGAGACTTCGTGGCTCGTTTTAACATGGCCACACTTGAAGTTAGGGATCTTAATGAAGATATGGCCATCTCGACCATGAAGAGAGGTCTGAGGGGATCTAAATTTACCTACTCTCTAGATAAAACTTTCTCTCGGATCTATACTGAACTTTTGGATCATACATACAAGTATATTCGCACGGATGAAGGTGCTTCTGATCGACGTCAGACAGAAGAAAAAGATCAGAAAAAGAAACAAAAAAAAATGGAGCTTTGACCGAACCAAGTTAGTCAATAACCAATAAAAGAGCTTCACCCCATCGACGGGGTCCAAAGTCGAATAATTATGGCAGCAGGTATGACCCCTATACTCTTCTTTCTGCTCCCCATGCGTAGATCTTAATGGAGATCGAAGGAGAGGAGTATCTTCGACATCTCCCACCGATGAAAGCACCATCGAGGAGTCACGAAAAGAAGAAGTATTATCGGTTTCATCATGATCATGGTCACGATACCAAATAATGTGTTCAGCTCAAGGATGAAATAGAGGCCCTGATCCGACGTGGCTACCTTAGGAGATTCTGACGAGATCGTCTGACTCAACCTCCCATCGACCAACAGCCTCAGCCATAAGCTGAGAAAATGATCAACAATCGGCCAATGGTGGGAGTGATCAACATGATTTCTGGACGACCGAAGGATTGGAGGGTAACTTCTAAAAAAGAGTCGGTAAAGAAATGATGACTTGATAATGTAATCTCTTTTTTGAAAGATGATGTTCGGAGAGTACAAACTCTCCATGATGATGCTGTTGTCATCTCGATGACGATAGCAAATTACGATGTAAAAAAATTCTAGTCGATAATAAAAGTTCTTCTGATATTCTCTTTTACTGGACTTTCTTCCGAATACGATTACCGACTGATCGACTCAGAAGAATCTCAATGCCATTAGTCAGTTTTACTAGAGATACAGTTACCGTAGAAGAAAAAATTACTCTCCCACTAACTGCAGGAACAAATTCACAATAAAGTACCGTTCTCTTGACATTCATGGTCATCTGAGTTCTTTCAGCTTACAATGCCATACTTCGATGACCAGGACTCAATGCCTTAAGAGTAGTTGTATCAATATATCATTTATTGATCTGATTCTCAACAAAAATAGAGTTGAAAAATACATGGAGATCAATAACTTACTCGACGTTGCTTCATAGTCTCTATAAAGAATAATCAATCTGAAGACTCTTTATCTGTTGATAAATTGGACCAAAGAGAAATAAAGAAAGGGATGAACCAATCGAGCAACTGATTTTCATCCTATTAAGAAAAGATAATTCTGAAAAGACAGTCCAAATTGAATCGTAATTATCTGATCCGGAGCGATAACAACCGACAAACCTGCTAAGAGCAAATATCGATATTTTGTTTGATCGACGATCGATATGCTAGAAATTTCTTCGGAAGTAATAACTCACTGACTGAATATTGATCCAAAAGTTAGGTCGGTGAGGTAGAAGAAAAGATCTTTTTTTCTGAAAGATAGAAAGTCATCGACGAAGAAGTCGACAAGCTCTTTACGACTGTCTTTATCAGAGAAGCTAATTATCCCGATTGGCTCACCAATGTAGTGATGGTGAGAAAAGTGAATAAAAAATAGAGAATCTGTATTGATTATATAAATTTAAATGAAGCTTGTTTGAAGGATAATTTTTCTTATCAAAAATCGACCAACTAGTTGATGCAACTTCGAGACATCAACTTTTGAGCTTTATGGATATCTTTGTGGGCTACAATCAAATTCGGATGGCATCCAAAGATGAGGAGCACACTATCTTCATAACCGACAAAGGCATCACTATTACAAAGTAATACCATTTGGTTTAAGAATACCGGAGCTATTTATCAACGGCTAGTTAATAGACTGTTCAAAGCATAAATTGGACGCAATATGAAAGTCTATATTGATGATATGCTAGTGAAGAGTTTCAAAATTTTTGATCTCGTTTGAAATTTGAAAGAAGTCTTCGACATACTTCGACGATATCAGATGAAATTGAATCCAACTAAGTGTGTATTCGGGATAACTGTTGAAATTTTTTTTGAATTTTTCGTATTGCAATGAGAAATTGAAGCTAATCACAAAAAAATAAAGACTATCATTAATATGAAGCATCCAGGCTCCAAGAAAGAGATACAACAACTCAATAAAAGGATCGCTGCACTCAGTCAATTCATCTCAAAGTCGGCAAAAGATATTTATCCTTCTTCAAGATCTTGCGACAAGCAAAAAACTTTTCATGGTCAGATGAGTGCCAACAATCCTTCGAAGATCTGAAAAAATATTTAACATCTCCACCATTACTCACAAAATCAAAGGTGAGAGAAATATTGTATCTTTATCTGATGACTTCGCTAGAGGCGGTTAGTTTGGTACTTGTCCATGAGGATAAAAATTGAATTCAACGGCTGATTTATTACACTAGCAAGGTGCTTTATAATACTGAAATATAATATCCAAGAGTGAAAAAGATAATTTACGCTCTGATCATATCATCACAATGATTTTGATCATACTTTCAGGCACATCCAATAGTTATCTTGACAGATCAGTCATTGAAGACAATCCTATACCGATTCGATACTTAAGGTCGAATGATAAAATGGACAATAAAACTCAATGAGTTTGATATTCAATATCATCCACGACCGTCAATGAAGACACAAGTTTTATCTGACTTTATCGTCGAGTGCATCGTATCTGATGATAATTCTGAGGATGAACTCAATGATAAATCAAAGTAAATTAAAACTCCTGAGGCTGACTTAGCATCGATGTGGGTGTTACATATTGATGAAGCATCCAATGCATAAGACAGTGGAGCTGGCCTCATCCTCATCAATTTCAAAGGAATCGTAACTGAATATGCCCTTCGATTTAATTTTAAAGCCTCAAATAATCAAACCGAGTATGAAGCTCTTTTAGCTGGCTTGAAAACTGTCAAAGAACTTGACATTAACAATTTGAAGGTCTTCACCGACTCACAACTGATCACTGGGCAAGTTAAGAGCGAGTTTAAAGTCCGAGACTTCATTATGATGAAGTATCTTCAGAAAGTGAAAGATCCTACATCAACCTTGAAATATTTTGAGATCTCTCATATTCCAAAAGCAGAGAATGCTCGAGCTGATGTACTTTTTTGACTTGCAACTACTTCATTCAATTTGTTCGATCGGACATTCATCGAATATCTTGAACAACTGTGTATTGACAAAGTCGAAGAAGTGCTGCAAATCAATGACAAGCCAAGTTGGATGGATCCGATAATCCAATATTTGACTAACAGAAATCTACCTGCAGATCCTTCAAAAGTCAAACGACTAAGGTGGATGGCCTCACAATATGTTTTAATGAATGGATAACTCTATAAAAGATCATTCTTTTTTTCTTACTAAAATGCTTGAAACCAACGGATGCCGACTATACACTCCAAGAGATTTATAAAGAGATTTGTGAAAATCACTTGAGAGGTAAATCATTGGCTTATAAAGTCTTACGACAAAAATATTATTAGCCCATCATAAAGAAGATGCAGCTGAATTTGTTCGAAGATGTGAATCATGTCAGAAGTATGCTAACATACAACATCAACCAGCCAACCAGCTGACATCAATTATTGCTCTATGGCCCTTCGTGCAGTGAAAATTGACATAGTTGATCCTATTCCTCCGACATCTGATCAGAAAAATTTATAGTGGTTGCCATTGATTACTTTACTAAATGGGTGGAAGCTAAACATTTGGCACAAATCATTGAAAGTAAGATAGAAGACTTCATTCAAAAATCAATCATATGCAGATTCGATCTACCACACACCATCATCACCGACAACGATTGATAATTTGATAATCAAAATTTAAAAAATTATATAAAATTTTATATTACGCACAAGCTCACCTCAGTCGGCCATACACAATCCAATGGTGAAGTGGAGGTGATAAATCAAACAATTCTACATGATCTCAAGATTAGATTGAATGAAGTTAAAGACCTCTGGATGAAAAATTTATATCCGATTTTGTGGGCATATCAGACAACTCCTCGTATGCTGACAAGAGAATTGCCATTCAACTTAGCCTATGGAACTGAGGCAATAATTCTACTTGAGATTGGATGCCATCAGTAAGAGTCGAACAATATAATGAGCCAAGTAATTTTGAATATCGGAGAGCTGACCTAGACTTACTCTCGAAAGTCCGATAGCAAGCTTAAGTTCAGATGGCAGCATATCGACAGAGAGTAGCCCAGTATTATAATGCAAAGATCAAACCGAAAGTCTTTCATCCAGGAGATCTGGTCCTAAGAAAGGTAGAAGTTTCAAAGCCTCTAGACTAAGAAAATTATCTTCAAACTGGGAAGAACCTTACAAGATGACTGATACACTTTGTCCGAATATATATCGACTAAAAACTCTCGATGGAACGACTATTCCTCGAATTTGAAATACCGATAATTGGAAGATATACTATCAATAAAGTTGTTTACATGTACGACATATTCGGAATGAAATATTGGGAATCTAAATCTTAAAATTTTCAATCATCGACAAGTTATCTACAGAAGTGGCATCAGACTGATAAATAATCAGTCAGTTTATGCCAACTATATCTCAATTTTTCACTGTAAAAATAGACTTCAGTTGAATGATGGCATCAAATTGATAAATAATCAGTCAACTTGTACCGACTATATCCTAATTTTATACTGTAAAAATTGACTTAAGTTGAATGACTATTCATGTCGACTTAGGTTTAGCTAAGCGAAATATTATACCGACTCGACTCCGGTCGAGTAGAAAAATACCGACTTGACTATGGTCAGTCAAAAGATATTTGGCTTGTCACCATCTATCAAATACTTAAAAAGTCTAAAAGCTAGTCAGCTGATATCCGACTAGCAGACAAACTCTACTACGATTATTGATCGACATTTAACTCACCGATGGATAATCGATAATCCGACTGTTATTCAATGACCTTGACAGCACACCAGGATTGAAAAGGGATTCCATATTTGAAATTTTTTTTCTCATTCATTAGAGAAAAGATTACAAAATTAGACCCAAGATCCGACTACAAAATTAGATTATTGTCTGATTATAAAAATATATATTACACCGATCACTAGTCGGCTTCTTCTTCAGCTCGCTCTGGTACAACTTCGGTGATTGGAACAGATTTTGGTGCAACCAGTGCCTCTCCCTTATTTGGCATAGTGGTCTTCTCGACAGGCTCTTTTCCCGACTTAGGGGGAAATGCTGCTCAGATCTAAGTCTGAATATAACTTTCTGACTACATCCTTGCCGTCCTCATATTCGACACAATAAGAAGCAAATCTGCCCTCGAGAATTTCATCCTTGTACTCCTATGATTCTCTGAAATTCTCGATGGTCAGATTCAAAGCATATTTCACCGACTCTGCATCGGCCAGTGCCAACTTCTCTTTAGTGGTCCGATGCCTCTCACACTCTACCTTAAGTTCTTCAATACACCCATCCCTTTCCCTCTAGAGCTGATTGATTGAGTGCTTTTTGCTCTTAATTCGAGATTTTTGAGATGCGATGTTTTGTTGAGCTGACCCTAATTCAACTCTGATTGACTCCAGTTCGACTATCGCATGGGAGATCCCCTCCTGAAGACCCTTCTCCCACTCCGCTGCTGCCTTCCCCATTAAGTTGCTGCTTGAAGCTGTTCAACGACGGCAGCTTTCTCGATGTTTGTGGTTGCAACTTTGTCCATCCAGGCCCGATAAAGCTCAATAAATTTTCGATATCCATTCTCCAGAGCGTGCATGTCATGTGCCAACTGAAAAAAAATAAGTCAGATAAAAAAAAATATCATCAACTTATTCTGAGGATCGTCAAGTAGAAGGAAGAAACATCTTGAACATAGTCTAATCTTTCTTATTCTCCCTGTCAGTCGGGAGAAGAGCAGTCTCGATGAGCCACTTGACCAGCATCGGAGTGGCCAAAGCCAACTCACCAACTGGAATTCAGATGTTGAAGAGGGTGGGAGACCCATCGACGATCCATCATCGACAGAGATAGCCGGTGCCTTTTTTCGCTCTCCAGTTGACGATCATTCGCTCGAAACCGCCATAAAGTTGGAGCTTGATTGTGCCCGAGGTCACGTTGGCCTAGCCAGAGGCACTTGAGGAATGGTCTGCGTGGCAGCAGATGGTTTGGGTTCGACTGTGACTATAGATTCGATCTGAATCCTCACTGATGGAATCGAAATCGATGTTGTCTCGATCGCTACAACTGGCATGACGGCCGCAGCATCCTCATCTCTCACCATCTCTACTCTAACCGATGATATTTCGACAGGAGAAAGCATTGTCAGAGCTGACAACGCTATGACCGACTCAGCACCAGGAGCTACCACTAACGGAATGTCGAGCTTACTCGTCAGTACCAACTCTGAATCAATCTGACTCTTCTTTGTCATTTGGGATGATCCAGTGTCAGTTGCTGCTCTCTTCTTGGCAGCATATTGATGAATGTTGGCAACTGAGACTCGTACTGTCGAACGCATAGCTATATCAGAAGGTAAGAGTTCAGTTACAAAGTTTGAAAGTAAATGAAAATAAAATGACCGACTATGCTATACCTAAAGAAGTCACCGAACTAAGTCCAGCATCATAGAGAGCTTGCTCCGTCATTAGCTCTCGTTGCACTGAAACTTCCATATCCTTGAGTCAGAGAAAATCTTTCCGATCAATAATATCGACCCGACTATGTTCGTTGAGGCCGGTTCTTGGATCACTCCAGGATAAAGAAAACCCCAAGAAGATGAAAAAAAGATTAAAAAAATTGATTCTTCTACCCATGAATAGACGATGGAAGATCAGAAATAAAAGATAAATCCTTCCTCAGGTTGAAGAACCACCAACCGTTGGCTTTCGAGTGAGGATGAAGGATGAAGAAGGCTTAAAAAGAGAAGGATAAGGATTGGTCGGAATAAGACGACATAACAAAGCAAAACTAATAATTAGCCGAATAGAGTTCGGAGCTAATTGAGCAGGGCAAAGATGCTAGTAATCAAGAAGATTTCGGATAAACTTCAGAATCAAAAATCGAAGACCAGCTCGAAGGTCCTTTACATAAAATGCAACTTGATCCAGAGGAGGAGAATTCACTCGACCATCCGGATCAGGAGCGAAGAGCTGAAATTACTCTAGGATACGATATTATTTTGGAGTTGATCAATATTGGATCTGGATAAGGAAGAAACTTACATCGTCGAACCCAAAAGAGAATCATCAATCAGATCTTTCGATCGACTATCTCGAGAAGTTGAAACCTTTCATTTCTTACTCCTACTTGTCATTGAAATGATAGATGGTGAAGAAACCTAGAAGAAGAAAGAAGAAAACTTAGAAGAAAGGAATGAAAACTCAATTTGGAACTAGAAAATGACGTGAAGAACAAGGAAGACTTCGAAAGCTCTCAGCATCCGAGGCGGAACCCTCTATTGTAGGAGAAAATGATGAATGTAGAAGCAGAAGATCCAAATGAAAGTGATAATATATATATAGAATCCTTTAACGGTCTGGATGAAGTTATTCAAATCAAAGCTTCTCCAAATCTCAACACGTAGCTACATCAAAACTGATCATTGATCGGATGATTCGATGCACCTATCTTCAGATTATGCCACCTCATCACTATCCACATGAACGGCTTACAGCCAATGACATCTGAACACGTGGTCAAAATCGACTAGTTAGAATCAAATCAACCGAATTCACTAGATGCAAGACTATCTTCTCAAAATGACACCCCAATGATGATCTCATGATTATCGAAACCACAAAATGATCGAAAATCCTTCATTATTTTTAAAGAAATCATTAATATCTGTTGTCGAATCGGAGCTCAAGATAACACATGGCAACTCCCCTTGTCCAATGTGTCAAACCATATGCCAATCCATATGTCAGGCTACCTTAGATTTGGGAGTGGGGGGCAATTATTGGGGCAATTCAACCAACTCCTCCGATTTTGACTTTCAATCGGTCTGATAAGCACGAACCGCCAACTATCAATCAATAGGCCGATCAATAATTGACTATTCTCAACCATTCTTGGCAAACTTCGACTATGATGACTCAACTAACTTCAGACTGATGACCATCGGCATATCAGAGTTACTGACTGATGGTCATTCGGACTTCTACAACTACTGACAAACAATTGATATATTCAGACTGCTGACATAAAGTCAACATTTCAAAAATCGCTAGCACAGAAAGCGCATAATAGCCAAAACATGATCAGTGATGGGTATAACCGTCCATCTCACGATCACATAATGCCGAAATAAGTGGGACCCATGTGTCTAATCGTTACAAATGGTTGCCAATAACATATCTATAAAAGGAGGTAAATAAACAGCATTTGGTAAGACATTCTTTTGAGCTGATACTCTGCCTCTCTAAACATTCATCTACTATTCACTACTCTCCACTAATTTAGGCATTGGAGGATCCCCACCGGACATAATTTCTGTCAGTGCGGACTTCATTTTGCAGGTGCTCTTCACTGGTAACGGGCGCAATAGGAGATTGGCTGCAACACCATGCTTGAAGTTTTAAAATTGTAACGATATCCCTATACCGTAGTTCCCCTCAAAATCGATAAATTAATGTAGCAGTAAATCAACACGGTCAATTAAGAAAATTTCGCATGTTCAAATCCTTTTTTCCTATTTGATTATCTCCTTTATTGAAAAAAGATGTCAAAAAGATCACCTTGTTTATTCCATCATTCCATAGAGAAAAAAAAATCCTTCCCACTACATTTCCTCATTCTCTTTTCTTAAAAAATCTGTAAAATATTTTTCATCACCTCTTCATTCTTCAAAATGTAAAATCCCTCCCAAAAAAATCTATCCCTGCTCTTTAAACAATCTCATCTATAATTCATAAGATATAAGTTTCAATTATATTTACAATGAAATAGTAAAGCAGTGAAAGCATCTATCTCTTGCAATGATAAATGTAAAATTCTATGTTCTCCAAACAAGTCAAGAATGCTTGTTATACTTATGACCAATAAGAATGTTAGAAATGTTCATGAAATATACATCAGATTGAATGCCACAATAATTAAGATAGTTGTTAGTCATTCTGCATGTTTGACTCAAGCTACTAGTGTGGTAATCAATATGAGGTAACATATGAATTATTTGCACTCCTTTCTTTTAGTATTCATCATTTTAATTAGTCTTGTTATATAAGGATTACAATTGGGTTGGATCTAACTAGATATTGTTTAGGTCGAATACATGATATATCAAAAATTTGTCGATTCAAACCCTACCTGTTTATCATACAGATCTAAAAGCAATTTCATACTTGACCATTTATTAAATAGATAATTATGCTTGATCTATAATGGGTTGAACTAAGTTAAATGGGTTAAATACTTAAGCAAATGCCCCTTGGTTCTGCAAATCTAGTAGCTGCCTTTATGTACTATTTACGATCTACATATGTGCAAAGTTAATTGCTAATATATTGAAAAAAATTATCTTTTTATATTGTAGGATAGTGGACTATTGCAGAATGTTAAAAGCTATAATTGAAGAAGAACCAAGTCAAATAACACCTTTGGATGCTTGGGAGGGTTCCAATTGTTATAACATAACTTGTGATATATATCGGATATAGTCTAAGAAAACTAACAAATCTAATTATCTACTTTATAAAAATCAAATAAATTAACTTATAGAAGATCACTAAATCAAAATTAAAATACAACCAAAAGCATGTGCAGCACTAGCCTAGGGTGTATTTCTGTTCTTCATGCAGGAAACTAAAAAACACTACCCTAAGATATGACCAGTACATCCGCTTGTGAGTATGACCATAGAGGAGATTGATGAAGACTCTTTTAGCATTCAGAAGAAGAGAAAGCAAAAGAATTAATTAGAAGAAAATTAGAAAGAAGAATAGTAGAAGAATTAAGAGAAAGAAGAATAGCTTGAGCTCTTAGATTGCTTGCTGGGTTAGGACTCAAGGGGCTTTTTTATAACCACCATATTCTAAACGTTGGGCTAGCCCAACGTTTAGAAATTAAATAGTCCAAATTAAAACCCCAATGTTCAAAAGCTTATAAGCCTGATGATTAAAGCCCAACATTTTGAAAATGAAGGCCCAATGTTCAGAAAATTTAATATTCAAATAACAAAGGCTCAACATTTAAAAATTAATATGAAATTAAAGTTAAATAAAAATGATTTGGTTGGCAAAATGCTAAGTCCGCACCTGCATCCATGCCCAATCTCGATCTGGTTCACATGTACATGTATTAAAGATTTTTCTTAAAACTACCTCAAATACCTCTAAGGGCTTGGCTTAGCCAAACTCTTTTCACATATAAAGGGCTTAAGAAATCTTTCCAATCCCGATATGGGACTAAAAAATCTCAAACAAGATTGAAACAAATTTAGAGAAAATTCTTTTGAAAAATTTTGAGTTTTCAATTTTGAATTTCCTGCCAACACCCACAAAACTCAAATTTTTAAATATTATAAATAAATAACATAAATTTTTGATGCTTATACTATGCAATAGATAAGATGATTTAACTTACTTAGTATGAATAGTTTTCATCTAAAGAAAATGGCGTAAACTAAATCTCAAATTATGTTCCTTTGATCCAGACTTCAACTATCAAATACATGATACAAAATTCTCCATCGCAAATCTGTGCATTAGTGACCCTGCATATGTATCTTAATTTTTATGAGAGTGACTAGAAATAACTCATATCCATGGCCATGTACGAATATCCTTATATAGGTTAGCCCCTCTAGGGATGTGTGCAGTATCACATCTTGAGGAATACCTCTTGAATCTTATTCAGAATAAACTCTTTCTAACCATTATATAGGAGTACTAATCACCATAGGGATGGGATGGAGTCTATGACTCCTATATCAAATAAATCACTTGTGCTTTCTGACCAATTAATTGATTTATTATTATCATATTGAACTTCTTTCAAGGGATCTTCTATCACAAAGGTTAGGTTTCACGGTTGAAAGTTCCTTTATAAGCAAAGTTCTATCCCCTAGATGTCTTAAAGATCTTTGTCCTATTCAAGCCTTTAGTAAGGCAATTAGTAAGATTTTGGTCAGATTTTATAAAACTTAATACTATTATATCATGCTTTTATTATCATAAATAGACTTTTGTCTTAACTTTATATGTCTATTAGTTTTAGAATTTATAAGTTCTTTTATAGAAGTCAATTACAGCTCTAAAATTATAGTGAATAAATATAGGAGGAATGAGAGTTTGTATCAAAGGAATAGATGACCACAAATTTTTTAGCCATTAAGCTTCTAAGGATGTGATATCAAGGGTTATTAATGCTACCTCCATGGTACTTCTAGCTATTATAATTTATTTTACAGCTTGTCGAAAAATTACACTACCTCTAAGAGTAAAGACATCCTGAAATAGACTTAATATCTAAAGAATCAGATATCTAGTTAGCATCATTATATCCATTAAGTATAGCTGGATAGCCAATAAATCTAAGTTCATTAGAAATGATACCTTTAAGATATCTGAAAACTCTTTCTAATACTATCCAGTAAGGCATATTAGGGTTACTAGTATACCTACTTAATCTGGAAACTGCATAAATAATATCAGATCTAGTTCTATTAGCTAGATATAAAAGTGATCCAATAATTTGAGCATATTTTTCTTAATTTACAGAGTTATCAGTATTCTTTACTAATTGAATACTAGGATTATATTGTGTAGATAAAGAAGAATGATGAGAATATCCAAACTTATCTAAAATCATTGGAGTATAATGTGATTGAGTTAGATAATAGGAGTATAATATGATTGCATTAGATGATGGCTATTTTTTTTTCCTTTTTGCTAAATCAGATGATTTATATTAATCGAGAAACAATATATCTCTAAGAATCAAAAAAATAAATATTACAAAACTGAAAAGATAGATCAACCAAAGATGCCCAAAAGGAGCATCCAAATGATTCGCTACATGGGATACCATCCAATCAATAGCATTATTCACTTCTATGTAAATGTGTGAGACCTCAAACATTGCAAAAATTACAATAATCTCTAGCAATCCTGTAGATGATGATGAAGTCTATTCTTATTAATAGGAGGCTTGGAAAGCCATCTGATGATCATCATAGAATCGCCTCCAAATAAATCTAAATCTCTAATGATCTGAGATTACTGCATTTGGTAGGCCATAGTCCAATGATTAAAAATCTCCAAATATATATATATAAATAATCTATTTGGTGTTCCATGAAAATTCAAGATCACTGATCATATAATACCAAAATTATCCATAATATATTCCATAAAATATATTTATTAATCATATAAATATATTATAATAAATATTAATATATTATTAATATATTTATAATTAATATATTATATAAAATATATTATTAGTCCTATAAATTATTAATTCTCTAAAAATATATTAATTACTATTATAAATTATTATGTATATTATTTATTAATAAAATATTATTTGATTAAAAAATATGACAAATAGAAGTAATATATTAAATATTTTTATTATATAAATATTAAATATAATAAGATATTTTTATATTAATGATATATTGATGTAGCAATCTGTTTTGCTAGACTAAGGAGTATATTTGTCTTTAAATTTTAGCTCAAGATCAATATCCAACGATGATTTTGGATTCTCTAGCCATTCTATTTGTTACGGTGATTACGGTGAGCACTTCGGATCAACACTATATCATAACTCATGTCAAGCTCTCAGATCATTAATACGACTGCTGACTGCCATATGAGCTGAGGAGTCTATCTCTGCACTAAGCTGAGGCATCCCCAAGATTTGATCTATATTTGAACTGTTCGACTGACTTATCTCTTTGACATACGCAATAGCTGTCTATCCCGAATAAGATAAGATTTGATGTAACCATCTCTCCTGATCTCGTGGGAGCATTTAAGGGCTGAATTATCTCATCTAATTTGGCATGTCCAATAGCCTAGCAATTTCGGGATCGTACAATCTCATAGCTAACAATCCATCTATTTGACATCCTTCTATATAAATAATCAGAGCCTCGAAGATGCAAAAAAATTCAATCGAATCTCTCTCAGAGAATCCGTTGCTGCTTCTTTGTTATCTATTTTCTAACTTGAGCGTCAGAGGATCCTTACTGGAGCCACAACCTTCGATTTGAACTTATTTGTAGGTCGCTCCAGCACTAGCATCTCTACTCAAGATTTTAGGTATCCATCCTCTGATCCCGGCTGATTTAAGTAGCAACAGATAGAGGAAGGACTTACATTTATATTTATGGCTCCAAGACAGACATCTTCTCGACTTTCTAATGCCGCTGCCTCCCGATAGGTGGTCAGTTAGGCTAACAATCAAGCTCAGCCGCTGGTGTCAGAAATTCCTCTGTCGATGCAACCAGTCATTCCACCACCGATTCAACCAGTCCTACCGGCGCCAGTCACGATCGATCAATTTGGTTAGCTCTTCTAACAAGTTCAACATCTGACGACTGTAGTTCAAATGGTTCAAAGCTTTCTCACACCCTTTCAAGCGGCACCACAACCTTCTCAGGTTATCCCTGCACCCCCTACAGCGATGCATCATACGGTTCCCTCGGTGGTGCCGCCTGTGCTTTTTGCAATGGTGCCCCCGCAGAATTCTGTTTTATCTGCAGCTCCGTAGCCACCACTTTAACCAGAGCCGTAGGCATCTCTTCGAAGTTTAGAGAGGATATTAACCCATCAAAATCACCTTAGGGTCCAGCAGCTAGCCAGGCGGCGATCTCCAAGCCCACAGTCGGGTCATAACTCGACCTTCGGATGTCGATCTCCTCTATGCTTCAAGATTGGTACTATCCATGAAGTTGACTTTGAAAGATGATTTTAGGAGCTCGGCCAACAGTTGGGCCAGAAATTGAAAAGATCTTCAACAATAATGGCTCCTCGGTGCTGCCCTATGAAGGGTATAATAGCCAACTACCCTTCATGTCGAGGATTATGTAGGAACCACTCCCTCTGCACTTCAAACTATCTCAGTTGGAGGTCTACGATGGAACCACCAACCCCATCGATCATGTGGAGACCGTCAAAGCAGTCATGCTTCTTCAGGAAGCGTCAGATGCAATTCTCTATCGAGCATTCTCTCCAATTCTTAAAGGGCCGCTCGACAGTGGTACTCGAGTTTTAGACCGACATCTATCCATTCCTTTAAAGACTTGTGTTAGTCTTTCATCGATCATTTCATCAGCAGTTGACGACAGCAAAAGCAGTCTGACTACCTCCATACCATCAAGCAAAGGAGGATGAGGTAATCTACTTTTTATGAACAGATTCAACGTGGTGACCCTGGAGATCCAAAATCTGGACCAGTCAATCGTGATGGCCGTAATGATGAGCGGTCTCTTGGAGATCGACTTGAAAAAATTGTTAGTTAAGACTTATCCTCGAGATCTCTCTGATATATTTGCCCATACAGAGAAGTACGTCCGCATGGAAGAAGCCTTTGCTGATGATACTCCTGTCAGTTCAATCACGACAGGACCCATCAAGGAGCACCATCCGAGGCGAGAAGAGAAAAGATGCCAGCGCTCTCGATCCCTGCCCTCGAGGAGAATAATGGGGGTTGAAATCATCGATCATGCAGTCCTCCGAGAAAGATTTGGCAACCATCACCTATTTGGCTGTATGATAGCTACCCATCCTAAATATTCCTTGGAGGGAGGTGTTGTTACAAGTGGGGCTTGAGTTACCTGAGCCTCGATTGATGAGAACAAGGTCGGAATGTCGTCGGAACCTGAATAAATACTACTTTTATCATTGTGACCACGATCACGATACTGAAGATTGCCACCAGCTTCGCGATGAAATCGGGAGGCTTGTTAAGTAGGGGTGGCTGAATCATTTGTTTGAAGAGCAACCCCTTAATGTTGAGCTTCGAGAGTTCAGTGCCCCCTCTGTCTCAGCAGCATCTCCCTTAACCTTAGCCGCAGCAAACACCAGTGCGGCAGGAATGACAGTAGGGCGGAGGGAAATGATAGAAGAAGAGCAACCTATGTGAGAAGAAATCCACATGATCACTAGGGGGTCATCTGAAATTCGAGCCGAATGATGAAAATCGGCTCACATCTAAATGAGGTAACCAAATGTCGACTAATTAATCTTTTACAGAAAAATACGAATCTTATCACCTAATGATCAACTTTGATCTAGTGACCTGATGATGCGGCAAGCCAAAGTCTCACAGCCTATCGAGAGCTGCTAGAAGGAAGTTTATTGCCCAATCGAGTGGATAAAGTGGCATGCCCAGAAGCTTCTAGGCTAAAGCAGCTCGACGGAACTCCAATATCAAGGCCATGGAACTCAGCAAATCTTCACATATATTACCAATGATGTAACTATTTTTTTGGAATAAAATTTGCAGGGCCATCAATTTGTAATTAGCACTCGAGTTCTCCAAGAGTCGCTTCCTCCTACTCAAGAACCTGAATTATAACTTCGGTCAACTAACATAAGGGCTAACTTATTAGACGCTCGAGAAGACCTCGATAACTTCGAGGCAGGACTAACTTACCAGACCCCAGTAAAGTCCGAGTCGTGCGAGAAATGGAGGGAGACCTTTAGGGAACCTCCGGAGGGCTAACTTATCAGACTCTCGAGAAGACCTCGACGACTTCGAGGTATGGCTAACTTATCAGATCCCAACAAAGCCCAAGTCATGCGAGAAGTGGAGGGAGATTCTTAAGGAACCTTCAGAGAGCTAACTTACCAGACCCTTGAGAAGACCTCGACGACTTCGAGATGGGGCTAACTTACTAGATTCCACCAAAGTTCGAATTACGCAAGAAGCGGAGGGAGATCCTTAGGAAACCTCCGAAGGGCTAACATACCAAACCCTCGAGAAGATCTCGATGACTTCGAGGTGGGGCTAACTTACCGGACCCAACAAAGTTCGAGTTGCACAAAAAGCGGAGGGAGATCCTTAGGGAACCTTTGGAGGGCTAACTTACTAAACTCTCGAGAAGACATCGACGACTTCGAGACGGGACTAACTTATCAGACCCCAGCAAAGCTCGAGTCGCATGAGAAGCAGAGGGAGACCCTTAGGTAACCTCCGAAGGGCTAACTTACCTGACCCTCAAGAAGACTTCGACGACTTCGAGGCAAGGCTAACTTACTAGACCTCAGCAAAGCCTGAGTCGTGCGAGAAGCGGAGGAAGATCCTTAGGAACCTCCAGAGGGCTAACTTGCTAGACCCTCGAGAAGACCTCGATGACTTCAAGACGGGGCTAACTTACCAGACCCTAGCAAAGCTTGAGTCACGTGAGAAGTGGAGGGAGACTCTTATAAAACCTTTGAAGGGCTAAATTACCAGATCCTCAAAAAATCTCGATGATTTTGAGGTGGGCTAACTTATCAGACCCCAGCAAAGCCTGAGTCATGCGAGAAGTGGAGGGAGACCCTTAAGGAACCTCTAGAGAGCTAACTTACCAGATCCTTGAGAAAATCTCGATGACTTCGAAGCGGGACTAACTTATCAGACCCCATAAAGCTCGAGTTATATGAGAAGCAGAGGAAAATCCTTAGGAAACCTCTGGAGAGTTAACTTATCAAACTCTCGAGAAGATCTCAGTGACTTCGAGGTGGGGCTAATTTATCAGACCCCAGCAAATCCTGAGTCACGCGAGAAGTGGAGGGAGACCCTTAAAAAATCTCTGGAGGGCTAACTTACCAGACTCTCAAGAAGACCTCGACAACTTCGAGGTGGGGCTAACTTATCAGACCCCTGTAAAGCGCAAGTCACGCGAGATCGGAGGAGACCTTTAGAAACCTCTAGAGGACTAATGATAAGTGACATATTTTATAT
>KE504808.1:356152-366850 GCA_000441515.1 Elaeis oleifera | reverse complement strand
CTATCACACTTTGTACCCCTCATTCTGGTGAGCGATGGTTCCGCCACCCTCGGATTCCGGGATCCCACGTGCGGCAGCCACAGCAGTCAGCTCGACGGGGCCCAATGTTCCCGAGCAACCTAAGATTATGAGCTAAAAGAGCCTAATCTTGCATAGAAAATAACCCATATTTAATTATTATCTTTAGTAATATAAATATATAAAAAAATGATAGATCTTATATCTATTTTTTTATGAATGAAATAAATATCACCGGGAAGGTAGTATTTGTTTTCCCCATACTGGATTATGGAATGAAGGTAATTTGAAATTATCATCTTTTGATAAAAATACCCTCACTTATATTATATTATTATATTAATTATATTATAAAATAATATTATTCATATTAATATATTATAACTATATTAATATATTTATTAATAAATATTAATTATTAGTGCATAATCAACAAATATTTATTTGTCATCAATTAATCTAAAATAGCATTTATTAATAACTAATATATTTATTTATATACCATAACATGCTAAAATTTATTCACAATAATAAACATATTTCTTAATATATGTATAATTAATTTAAAATTATTTTAACAGGTGTAAATATATTTTGATATTCCAAATAGCTAATTGACTATAAATGGCTAATAAATATACTGAGAAAAAAGTTATTACTTGAATTATTTACTCAAAGTCATTATTAAAATTTGATAATCATTTTTTAATGCCAATTTTTTAGAATATTTTTTTATTAATCAAATATGATAAAATTTATCTTCTCCTTAATCATTATTTTTAGATAAATGATTTGCAGAAACGATCAAATTGTCTCATAATTTAACATACTCCCACCAACGGACCCCGAGTTAACTAGTAGTGAATGAATCATTGATTATACTTATACTCCCTTCCCGTAATCCTCGAATCACTTATGAGTAGATTCCAAGATGGTGGGTACATTTGTCAACGAATGGCGTATATTTATCAATTCCTAGATAATTAAGTTATGCCCGTCCCTTCTTTCCAAAGCCCGTTATTTCCTTCTCTCCTTTCGCTGTAGCCGTTTCAACTGCTTCTCTTTCTTGCTCGCCCTCCAGGTGGAAATAAAGCAAGACACCTATAGTTGATATTAATAAAAAATAGTGATAGTTAGCCGTCCCTCCGTGGATTTGTTGATGGAAACCTCCCTGGACTTTAGTTCCTGGTCCCTTCATGGACCACAGTACGAAAAATTCTCCGTTGACGAAAATTCAATTCCTGGTCCCTTTGTGGCATCGTGGTGTAAGGCATGGTCCCCAATCCAAGCTCGAAGTTTTAAAATTCTGACGATACCCCAATACTGCAGTTCCCCACAAGATCGACAAATCAATGCCGTGGTAAATCAACATGTTCCACTTTAGAAATTTTCGCATGCCCAAATCCTTTCATCCTGTTTGGTTCTCTCCTTCCTTGGAAGAAGATGTCAAAGAGATCCCTTTGTTTATTCCATCGTTCCATAGAGCAAAAAAACACGAAAAAACCCTTCCCACTGCGCTTCCTTATTCTCTATTCTTCTTTTCTTAAAAAATCTGTAAATATTATTTTCATTATCTCTTCATTCTTTAAAAAGTAGAATCGTCCCAAAAAAATCCATCTTTAAATAATCTCATCTAGAATTCAAATGGATATGGTTTCAAAGGACCCTATAATCCAATTTTTATGACTATGTGCTCTTATAGTAACGAAGTCCACATCATTTCCGTCTCATAAGCTCCAATCATATTTACAATGGAATAGTAGAGCGGTGAAAGCATCTATCTCCTGCAATGACAAATGTAAAATTCTATGTTCTCTAAACAATTCAAGAATGCTTGTTATACCTATGGCTAATAAGAATGTTAGGAATGTGCATGAAATACACATCAAATTGAATGCTATAATAATTGAGATGGTTGTTAGTCATCCTATATGTTTGACTCAAGCTAGTAGTGTGGTAATCGATATAAGGTAATATATGAATTCTTTGAACTCTTTTTTTAGTATTCTTCATTTTAATTAGTCCTGTTGTATAGGATGACAATTAGGTTGGATCTAACTAGATATGGCTCAGGTTGAATACATGATATATCAAAAATTTATCAACTCAAACCCAACCTGTTTATTATACAAATCAAAAATCAATCTTCAAACTTGACAATTTTATTAAATAGATAATCTAGCTTGATATATATGGGTTAAAATAATTTAAATGGATTAAATACTTAAGAAAATACCAACCTTGGTTGTGCAAATCTAGTAGCTGCCTTTACGTATTATTTATGACATATATGCAATCTATTTTAAGTGCAAAGTTGATTGCTAATATGTTGAAAAAATTATCTTTTTATATTGTAGACATAGTGGGCCATTCCAGAATGTTAAGCATATATGCCGTTGTAAAATGCTCCAAAGAGTATCTTGTCTATTGAAGAAATGAGTAATTTTATCTTCTTTAGTAACTTAAATAATTCCGATCGAATTGTTGAAGAATAAGAGCTGTAATTGAAGAAGAACCAAATCGAAGAAGACCTTTAGATGCTTAGAAGGGTTCCATCAAGTGTGTTAGTCAAGAGTGTCAAGTTGTGAAAATCCTTCATGATACTTCTTCAACTTTTGCATTGCAAATTATAAGAATTTTGTATCTGTGAAGAACGATCATCGTATAACTGTGAAATGGGCATATGAAAGATATGATGGCGTATTCTTGCTTCTCGACTAAGAAATCAACATAACTTTACAATTAAACAATGAATAGTGATCATATCTGTAGAGGAGGGCTAGAAGTAGGTTCTAGCCTAAGGCTTTGAAGCATTGGGATTCTAACATTGTAAAAGCTAAACTTCAAAATATATTATTATATTAGCCAATTAATATAGTAAAGGATATTTGTCGAGATTATGGTGTGGAATTACCATATCATCAAGCTTGGCATAGGAAAGAGATGGCTATGAAGGAGATTTATGGTCACAGGTCACTATTATATGAAAAGATATGCTAGTATTGTGATGCACTTTTTCAAACCAAACCCGATAGCATAGCAGAGTATAAAACCAATGAAAGTTGATTTACACACTTATTTATTTCATTTCATGCTTTAATCAAGGATTTTATAGAAGGATGTAGGTCATTGTTTCTTATGGATGGAATATTTATAAAGCATAAGAATAGAGTATGATTTGGCACCACTTGCAAAGATGCGAGTAATGATATGTTCTTCATAGCATATGGTGTGGTCGATACAGAGATCGATAAAAATTGAAAGTGATTTTATTGGATTTTGAAAAAAGTGACAGATACTTGCATTGGCCACCATGATCGCTCATAATTATAATTGTAGATATCGAGGACTTATCAGAGCAGTGTTGAAGTATTTTCTTAATAGTGTCCACTCATATCTATCATTTCAAAGACAACTTCAAAGATCATGCATGTAGCATCATTTTCATAAATTTTAAGCTGCAACTTTAAAATATCTATGTACATTATGATATTATTGGTTCCATACATGATCCTCTGATAATTATCAATACAGGTGCTTATCCATTATTGTGCAATTGAGAGAAAGAGGTTGTTTAATTTATTAAATGCTACCATGTAAACTCCAAGCCCGAATTTTTTCCAAAAGCTAATTAGCAAACTTACATCAAATGCCTCAGGAACAAAGAACTTTCTCATGCAAATTAAGCTGGAGCATTGGGCAAATACAGTCTTCCTGATCCGCGTTGGAGTATTATAACAGCTAATGTGACAAATTGTGTTAACAATTAGAGTATGGAGATATCCTCCTATACCTCGAATGGTTGATCATATTAGGCTCCAAATTATGTAATTGATGCAAGAACAATAGAATAAAGGCTACAGTATCCAAATCTATCTTTGCCCTGATCCTAAGAAAGTCTTGTAGAGCGGCACAAAAGAGGGGCAGAGTTTATCCATATTTATATCAAACATCATGATATATGATGTAAAAGATATGAATTATACATGCAAGGTTGACCTTCAGGAATGCACCTACTCTTGTAGCAAATGACAAATCTTTTGTATGCCATATAAGCATGCATATGCTGCATTGAGAAGCTGAAATTCTCCAACTTGTAATCAAATATTTCTTGAAATCTACCATGATTTACTCTAAAATTCTTCAAAGCATAGACAAAATTCATGTTGCAAAACGAATGTAAAAGTAAATTCAAAAATATGACTTTTGAAAGCAAGCCTATGCCCCATGGATAGTTTCAAGACCTAGAATGCTTTTCCAAAATAACTAGAACCTAGGATTGAAATCAGATCATACACAGATCAGATACCAACATATCCATATCTATATTTATTTTGTCTGATGAATACAAATGTAGATATGTATATTATTCGGATGCAAAAATTTATATCCATATTATTTTAAATGAATATGGATATAATTTGGATACCAGAAGTATGGATATACTTATGAACATAAATTGGATAATTAAACTTTATGATTGCAGAATCAAAGATATTACTAAATAGATAGTAAATCAAGTTAATAGTAGATTTATATGGTTGTATATTTTTTAAAATTAATAAATACTATATAAAATTATATAGGATTATAGATAGATTCAAATATTTAGATATGGATCGGATAGTTATCTACCATATCTATATCTATTTTCTATGATGGATATAAATATGGATACTGATATTAATTGGATTCTCAAACTTCTATCCATATCCAGATTGATTTGGATATGATAAGAGATTCAGACAGATATTATCCATACCACTTTTACCCTACTCTCATTGGGAAGGATTAATCCATTCACCTGATGAACAACAAGTAAATAAGGTAATGGAGGATGAAGAGATAAGAGAGTCGATATAGACTAAAGAGATGAGAGAGTCAGGGCAAGCTATAGATTTGGGGCAGGCAAGTGAGAGGGTGAGACAACAAGTGAAGAGAGGTAGAGTTGGGTGAGTTATCTTAGGCCAGACAGATGGTCGAGTTGGAGCAGATCAAAGAGATTGGTTTGAATGGATGGGGGAGTAGGGTAGTTGGGGTTAACAATGAAGACAGTCCATGGATGCACCGATCTTTGTCCCCTCAATAACAAAAAAGGACTCTCCTCAGGCTGACACATTCTTTATGACTAAGCTTAACAAGCTTGACTATTTTGTGAACATGAGATTTCATTCATTGGAACAAAATCAACACTAATATAAGTGAAACTGTCCTGGAAACCTTCTTGAAGCAACAAATAGAGCTTTTTGAAGCCTTCCCAGGCATTAGAATCTTCTCTTAATTAGCTCAATGAAAAATCTCCAAACTTAGATTAATGTAAACCTTACAAAGTATAAAGTTCAGTATTTATAGTTATAAGAAATACCTTAGCGTCAAGCTTTATCCATTCAGGATGTGGTAGTTCTAGCCGAATTCTATGGCTATCTTGGCCTTCATATTTTTCGATCTGTTATAATGGTTGGACACATTCTTATTCCTATAAGGATTGGTTTAAAAGTGGGTAAATGTGCTTCCTTCATCAAATCATCCTAATAAATTTCATCGGTCATGAGATAAAAGATCCTAAATCGCCTACTTACCAAGTGGTATCCTTCATCTCCCTAATTAGCCATATAATTCACGTGGGATAGTGGAAAACATACCTGATCTTGCCCTACAAAATACATCATGACTCTATATGATCAGTCTCGGCTTAGAATTGATTGATTCATACACCCTCTCCTTCTCAGCAATGGTCCTAGGTCGTCATACTCATGGTAGATAGGGTTACAAATAAACCAAACACATAATCCACCATACAAGTGGTTCTAGATCTCAAAGATAATAATAGAGGTGTGAAAATTAATCTTTCTATCACTCTACATAGGGTACACAAATTTTTATTTTTTATGGTGATCCTCAACCCCAGAGATCGATCTCTTTATATAAATAAATGCTACTATTAAGAGATAAGAATAAAAGCTCTTATCTTATCGGTTGATTGTTAACTAATCTCTAAGTTGTTAACGAGATAATTTCAAATTTAATTCATCGAATCGAGCCCACAAATGGGTGCAACCGATTCGATTTCTAATCAGATGCCCAACAATTCAATGCAGGTGGAGCGAAGGCCGGCATAGTCCTATGAATAAGATAGTTAATGGGACAGGATAAAGGCTAATATCTGACAGTCATGTTGGAAATTATATCCTAAAGTCAATTGTCTAAATGTAGACGATTATCCTCTTTATATTTGAATTATATATGAATTATAAATTAATAAAAATTATTTGGCAATTCATCATGATCTGTGCATCTTCCTTTTTAGAACTCTTATTTTATAATAAAGTCCTTAGAATAATTTTTAATTGATAAAAGAGGATTTATTGAATAGTTCTTAAACTTGTTCGTGATCAAATGATACATTATTAATTGAACGATAATGTTTATCAAGTATAAGTCATTGTATGCTATATGGATTGATTGTCCTCATAACCAAAGAGTATGGAGATATTGATATGGTATGTAGGCAAAATATAGAAGTATATTTGCACTGAACATGATCCAACTATGGAGTACTCTACTATTAAGAATAGCTCGTGAAGGATATGGGTATAAGTATCTCTCCGACTTGAGATTATCACGATGACTTACAAGTAACTCACTGTGCTTTAGTACCGGACTATCTGTATTTCTATTATAGTTATGAAAGATTTTTGGATATAGTCAAGTACTTACAAAGTCTGTGTATGAGTCAAGATGGAATTGACCACTCCAAAATTTGAGAGATAATGCTTCGCTGTGTTTTAATTACGTAAATCTTGATCGGAGTAATCCATGTGATGAGTCATAGGATTTATAAGGTTGAATAAATACGGATGTACCGATTAAGAGTTGACAGTTTAACTCTGAAGTTATCTTGAGTATTAAGGGTCAAAAGGATGAATTATATGATAACCATATGTCAAAGGTTCTTGAATGTTACTTTGCAATAATTTGACCTATCCGGACGTTGGATATCATTGCTAGATGATTACTTTGATTAGTACAAAAATTTATTTCTATGCTATTGGCTTAGTGTTCGAATTTATGGGATCACACATATTAGAGGTTTCTGTTTGATCAGATGGCTGATTAACGATTATAAATCGTTCAAGGATATAATCGTCAATATGATTAATGATTAATCTTATGCAAAGATTATGATTAAATAATTTACTAATAGTTAGTGAATAATAGAAGGATTAATTAATAATTAGATTGCTAATTGACTTAATTTGATTGAACAATGAGATTTAGATCAAGTCTAGTTGAATTGGATTCAATTAGATTTAACCTGATTAGATTATAAGATAACCTAATCGCTAAGGGTGATTAATTCTGATTTGATCAGGATTTAGGTTTAATTAATTTTGATTGGATTAAGACTTAATTGAGAAGATTAAGAGCTTAATTGGATTAGGTTCGCTCTAGTCTATTTGGGTCTAACCAAAGTAGATTTGGATAAGACCAAATTGAATCAAAACTGAATTGAATTCTATCCTTGCACCTCATCCCTTTCTCCATGCAAATGTTTCATCATGTAAAAGGGAGTTTTGCATGAGTTTTTTCCATGCCTAAGGCCCTTGTCGCCCCTTGTTGGTTGGGATATGGTTGGTTTGAATTTTAATTCAAATCAGATTTGAATTTGAAGTCAAACCTAATCCTTATCTAATCCTTTTGTCGCCCACCATAAGATGGGGTCTCTTTTGTGCAACAAGAGAGAATGCTTCAACGTGATAAATTATCAGATTTCCCCATCAGAAGGGTTGGGGCATGAGGCTCTTGGGCGTGGGTTTAGTTCTTAGGCATGGGGTTTTGGAAGAGAGAAAGGGTTTCTCCCTTTGCCTTCTTCCTCCACCTTTTCTTCCTCCTAAGTCTTCTTCTCCTCTGGAAGAGTCCAAGAGATCTGAAGAAAGACCCAGATCAGCTATCAAGAGCAGATCTCTGCAAGAAAGCTAGCACAGGAGATCGTCGATCGTCAAACCTCTGATCAGATCAGGAGCTTCGTATGGATACCTATAGAGGCCGGACGTCTGTGTGGTTGTTGTGCAACTAGAAGAACCAGCATATCTATGGTAATCAGCTATGGTGAATATCGATCCACTCTCAAATATTGAGATCCGATCTCAATTTTTTGTAGATATGATCCACACCATAGATACGATCTATGTTTTGATGTCAGATTATGCATGTTATGTAGTGTCATAAGATCTTTACTTAGGTTGTTTTAGATCAGATCTAATGCATGCTAGGTTAATATGATTAATCTAAATTTATTTTGCTATATTTTAATTCAAAATATTTAAAAATTATGCATGAAACTGCCTATGATTTTCTTCAAATAGTATGAGAGCAAGGTTGTTGACATGAACATAAATGGATGTTCTGAAATTTGATTTTATGTGGAGCATTAGATGTTTAGATATGATTTTATGTGATATATGAGATATATGCAAGCATATGTGATATGTAGTCTAGTTTAATGTCTTAGTAGCCTAATACTTAAAATAGATACATCATCATGGCCGTCCGATCATAAGATGAAGCAGAGATTAATGTTTCTCTTTTGTTCAATTAATGGATTCTCTTATAGCATGTAGGGGTGCCGCTTGTGATGTCTCATGAAGAAGAACAGTAAAAAAAATTTATATTTATTTGTAGCTAGTTTCTTCAAAATATTAGATCTAAAACATGAACCTATTGTTGGTACGTTTGTCGAGTCGACTCATTTTTGATTCGAGTCGAGTTGAGATCCTGATGAGTTGACTCATTTCACAGATGAGCTGACTCAATTGTACAGACTGAGAATGATGGTTTCTATTCATCATCGATGAGTCGACTCCATCTCAGAGTTAAGTCGACTCCCAATGATGAGTTGACTCAATCCAGGGTGAGTTGACTCATTTTTTGTGAATAGAAAATAATTACATATTTTATGCAGTAGTTTTATATATAAAATTATTCATTTCTACACTTAATTAAGAATTAAAAGTAAAACTTTAGATCTAAAATTAAAATTTAAGATCTTGAGACATTGCATAAAATATGGGGGTATGGGTTAGCTTGAATCTGATCTTTTTGATAAGGTTAGACCTATAGTTAAAATCAAATAGATAATGGACTAAACTGAGTAGTTGATCCAATCTAACCAAAAGTTAATTTAGATTAGGTCAAAATCACTCTAGATCAAGCTCAATAGTTGTGGTTGATCAAGTCCATAATTTTGATTTACCAAATAGATCTGATTGTGGCTCAATGATCGAGTCGAGTCATTTGGCTAATCAAATAGAAATCGATGAACCAATTGGTATCTAAGATAAATGGTTGAAAAGAGCTTTTAATTGGGACCATTTTTTTCCTGACCAGTCATGCTGGTGTCTAAGGAAAGAAATGAGGACCCTCGCACCGATCTCCACTAACCTGGCCAATGTGGTCAATTTGATTTTGGTTAGGTCATTTAGTGATTTGAGTTTACCCATGCCATTAAGATTAATCAGTATGACTGATCTAGATGTCCTTGAACCAACTTAGTCTCTAGTTCTTTCAATGGCTTAGTAAAGTTAGTGGAAGGAATTTTGACTGCTGGTTGATTTGGTTCTAATACATATAATTTTTTTAAATTATTAGATCCTTAAAATAACAATGTTATGGGGATAACAAGTTCATAGCTTCCCATTAAGATGGATAATAATAGGTCCAATAGTCTAGATAAACAATGAGGCACCTTATGCTTGGTGTTCATCTGGATATTGAAATTATCATCCATTATATGATGACTTTGTTGTGACTATTTGATGAATGGTTGGGTTGGCCAGAGCTTTACTCATGCTGGTGCATTCATTAGTTAGATCCATCGAGTATGTTTATGTTAATGGTTGATCTAACTAGGATTTTCAGTGGAGGTGCCTTATACCTGCTGAAGAGGAGCCTGAAAAAAAATTTTACTAGAAATTGTTTGAAAAAATAATTGGTTAAGAACTTATCCATAGATGCATATAGGTTAGTCGAGCCTTACTCGGACCCGTCTGCAGTCTATGTAGATTTTAGTATCTACTAAGAAATTAAGGTAATTTCTCGAATTGGAGGTAGGGGCTACCAATTCGTATAAAATAATGAGAGAAATCTTTAGACTAAAGTTTAAATCTTTAGGATTATATAATTCATATACTAAAATTGATCTTTTATTTCTTTTCAGTAATGGCTAGTACCTTATCGCTCTGCTCACTGTTGGACAGTGATAAATTTATAGGATCCAATTTCAATAGCTGGTATCGAAAGTTGAAAATTATTTTGGAGCATGAAAGGATTCTTTATGTCCTTACGGACCTGCACCTGAAGAACCCATCCCCAACTCACGTGGTGCAATCAGAGACACTTATCAGAAGTGGCTAAATAATCGAATCATGATGCGGTGCATAATGAGGATAGTGATGAATGATGAATTTAGTCACAGATCATGTATTGTACATGATCAATTAGATCGAGCATCTTAGCAAACTTGACTTTTCATTGCATAAATAATTAGCCAAGGATGCTATTCTGAACTCGCTCTCCAAGTCCTACCTCCCTTCTTGAGTCATTACAAAATGACCAAGCTTATAGTGAACTACCATAGTTTGCTAGGCTTATTACAAACTTTTGAGAAGGATAATCAGCTCC
>KE504808.1:304308-341742 GCA_000441515.1 Elaeis oleifera | reverse complement strand
ACTCATTGTTGAATAATTCTCATAATTGAAAGTTAATTTAAATTTTTAAAATCTAATTCACCCCCCCTCTTGAGTTGCATAGTTGGGCAACACTCTAGATCCAACTCAATAGTTGTAGTTGATCAAGTTTAAGATTTTGATTTACCAAATGAACTTAATTATGGCTCAATGATCGAGCCCGAGTCGTTTGGCTGATCAAATCGAAAGCAATAAATCAATTGGTATCTAAGACAAGTGGTTGAAAATTTTTTTAATTGGGACTATTGTCTTTTCTAACCAGTCATACTGGTGTCTAAGGAAAGAAACGAGGATCCTCCAATCGGTCTCCACTTATCTGGCCAATGTGGTCAATCTTATTTTGATTAGGTCGCTCAGTGGTTCGAGTTTATCCAAGCCATTAAGGTTAATCAGTATGACTGATTTAGGTGCCCTTGAACCAGCTTAGTCTCTAGTCTTTTTCAATGGCTTAGTGAAGTCAGTGAGAGGATTTTTGACTGCTGGTTGATTTTAGTTCTAATATATATAAATAAATCTTCTAAATTATTAGATCCTTAAAATAATAATGTTATGGGGATAACAAGTTTAGAGCCTCCCATTAAGGTGGTTAGCAATGGGTCCAATAGTCTAGGTAAACATTGGAGGCACCTTACGCCTGGTGTTCATCTGGATATTGGAATTATCATCTATTATATGATGACTCTATTATGACTATTTGATGAATAGTTGGATTGGTCAAAGCTTTACTCGGACCTGATCATTCATTAGTTAGATCCACTGAGTATGTTCATATTAATGGTTGGACCTAATCAGGACTTTCAGTGGAGGTGCCTTACGCCTGCTGAAGAGGACGATCCATCAAATCTGATTCATCACCCATCTGATATTTTTCACTAAAACCTCTCTCCTAATTTGCAAAGCATAGCTTCTATTCAATCAAATCCATTGCAACATCATTAAATTTATGGTTCTCAAGTTTTTATACAGCTAGAGCTTGTAAATGTCATCAATTCTTCAACTGCAATTTGATAATTAAAGAGTGAGTGTGTGGCCTTTTTATATGGAAGTTTGCATAAAATTCTTCTTAGATTCATAGGTGTTCATGCTTTATAGTGCATGAAATTTAACTAGAACTATCTTGGACCATATAGGTATTTCTTTACCTCAGCCATGTCGTCAGTGCTCTCTTGGCCTTGGCACACCATTCCCTTGCTCATCAACATTAAATAATTCTAAGTGTTTTGCTTATAGATTACTGTCTTAAATCATTAATGGTATACAATATTGCTATCTCAAACATTTTGTAATTTCTTTTGGAAAAGATTAGAGAGGTTGTTTATTAATAATGTTATCACCTACAATTTGCAAAGTGTTTGCTCATGTCTCATCCATAAGGCTGCAATAATACTTTTGCATCAAGATTTCAAAGGATGCTGATGTAGCCGAAGGTAGAGAGAAGTTCGAGTTTTGGGATGCCAAGATGGACCTGCAAAAGAAGTCCACACTCATCAGGGGTTCTCCAGCGGGGGATCCTCCAATGCCTAAGTTAGCCAGATTTGAGAACAGTAAAAGAGGTCAGAGAGAATATGCTTAATATTCATATCTCGAGGGCCTCCTTATTATCACTTTATATAGAGGTGGAGTAGTAGGCCATTATGTAGGCTGGTAGGCTAGATCATGATCTATTAGGTCATTAGGATAAAGAATCTGAAGATTATTAGTCATGGGTTGTGGCCATGTTCTAACGAAGATTACAGATGGTGGCCCATATGACTAAATAAATAGATGACCTGAGGTCATTATACAGTCGAGGTCTCAGCCCAAAGCATCTCCCTCAGTGTCAGTCATGGGAAATCATTCTGAGTGGTCAATGATGTTTCGGCATTGAGATTGGCTGGCACCCAAACTGGAAGGTTGGATGGAAGTTGACGAAATCATTCCTGCTCAATTCTTTGTGATGGTCTTGGGGAGTCATTGGACGTAGTCATCGGCGGCGTGTAGATGTCTTCGATAGATGGCCAAGGATGGCATCCAGGAATAAAGTCTGATGAAGTTGTCCACTCTATTATTAGGACATCCTAGTGACATCTGTCGTTTAGAGTCTGCTTCAGTGCCTTAGCTGAACTAAAGAGTACATCCGAGAATGAGTCTCGAGGATAATAGCTTAGGTAATATGACCCCATAGCACTTGCCCCAACTTTCAAATTCGAAGTGATTGCTTCGGATGAAGAAAGTAGTAGTCTTTAGAATATATCCTTGACGTATATCCGAATAAGCAAATCCAAGTTGTCTGGTCTTCAGATGAAATATCATGTTGCTTCATGAAATTTGGCATCGAGTTGGCAAGTCGCTTCATAAATCGTGCCCTAATTATTTGGGAAGATTTGGTGCTTCATGAATCCCAAAGCATTTATGAGAGATGGACTACTCGAGTGAGTCATTAATTCAACCTTGAAGGTTGGGAATCGACGATTATGAGTTGGCAAGTCGCTTCATAAATCGTGCCCTAATTATTTGGGAAGATTTGGTGCTTCATGAATCCCAAAGCATTTATGAGAGATGGATTACTCGAGTGAGTCATTAATTCAACCTTGAAGGTTGGGAATCGACGATTATAGTTTGGCTAGTTAGAGGCTGCCATCTGTCTCATATCGATTGGCTCAACACTATTTCACATGGACTCACTTGCATGGCTAGATTAGAATAGTGGTGCATCGAAGAGTTACTTGGTTGGATGGTCTTGATTCGTATCACGTGGATGACATCTGATGGCTCGGGGGTCTGATCTGGACCATCGATGGATGATATATAAAGGCCTATTATCTCACATTTCTTATCTTTTCTGGTTGCTATTTGCTCCCAGTGCTCCAGCTTCCAGTCCATCAGAATTTTACTGCTACCTGCATCATGTCTCTTTCTTCGATGCTGGCGGTGTTTCGATCAAGCCTCCAATCTTTCTAATTGATTTTCTTGTATTTCTCCTCGTTCGGGTCACTTTTCTTCTTTCTTTTGTTGGCCTTCTTCCTCTTTCTTTCGGTTCTTTTATTTCAAAATATCTTTTGATGGTGAGAATCAGGGCAAAAGTCATCGAGGCAGCTAGGATTCTCAGCCACTTCCTCCTTGGTCTAGGTTCGAGGAGAATCCTCAAACTGCCATTGAGGTCGCCTCATCATTCGAGCATTGAGATCTTGAACTGTATAGGTCGGAGAGTCCTATGTGGAGGTTCAGAGACTTCTTTGATCCTAGAAATGAGGAATCATCCATTATTGAAGCCGACATTTGGAAGATTTCATCTCAATATTCTATTCCTTCTACTTTTCGGCTCAAAGCTCTGAGTCGGGAAGATCGCATTTCACTTATGCTGGAGGGTTGAGTTGCCATGTATGAGGAGACTTTTCGAGCCAATCTTTGGTTGCCTTTCTTGCCCTTCGCTTCCAACGTTCTTGACTTCTTTAGAGTTCTTTTGATCTAGATCACTTCAAACTCCATTTGAGTGATCACTATTTTTATCATCATGAGTGATTGGTTTCATATCCGACTAAGGGTTTTGCTCTTTAGATTGCTGTTCACCTTGAAGAAGCACCCCCATGAAAGAGGATGGTGGTACTTCAATCCTCAGTATAAGTATAAGTTTATTACTGGCCTTCCTTCCTCTATTCATGATTAGAAAGGCCGGTTCTTCTTTGTATCTTCGGATGTCCCTTGGGGCTTCAGTTAGATTTAGAGTGATCCTCAGCTCTCTCCAAATAAGGAGAAGCCGGTCCTCCCCGGGGATGAGGAGGATTATCACAAGCTGCTTGACATTGAGGTACCGAAGTTGAGCGAACTGATGGCCGAGCCGACACTTTACAATGTTGACTTAGTCCATCTTTTTCTCGAGATATGTCCGAGTCCTTTTACTTGTTGGTTGCCTAACTTCCTTTGATTTTCTTGCACCAAAATTGGTCTTAATTTTGCAGTGATAAGGTCTAATTTTGAATCGGCCATATCGGCCTTTCTAAAGAGGAGACCGAGCTCTGCTTGGGAAGAAGGTTTGTTAAGAAGAAACAAGGCCGACATCTTGCTCAGCTCAAGCTCCACCAACTCCCAGCAGATCGGCTAGGATCCGTAGTATGGTTCCTGTTGAGATTGATGATGCACAGGTGGTCATTGTTGCTCAGCCTCTAAGGGCAGTACCTCTAGCCACTTTAAAACTTATTCGGGTAGTGACTCCTCCATCTGCCCCTTGGGTTTTATCGCTAGCCCAATCAGATTTGTTTTTAGTGTCACCAGTTGCTTTAGCCCTTGCGGCCTGACGAGCAGCGGGCCTTTCTCATCAACGATCGAGGAGGAGTACATCACTGTGACAAGGAGGTTTAGGAGGGATGAGCCAAATCTCCATAATCAATAGCTTACCCCCGAGGAAGTAAAGCTAATATTGCTGCCAGCCGATGGAGCAGAGATAAGGCCTGACCCTTGGACAAGGCATTGTCTTCTTCATATAGAGATCTCCTAAAGGTGAGTCTCGATCTTAGTGAATGTTATTGTTTATATATGGGTGTTCTGATTTTGATTTTTTCTTTGTAGTTGATACATGATGTAGCCCACCTTGGTGAGCTGGTCGTTGGCCTCAATCAGGTGAAGAGAGAGCTTGAAGGGGATTTGCAGGCAACGGAGACTTAGGAGAAGGCTATGGAGGAACATGCATCTTAGGTTAGGTTTGAGCTCCAAGTCACCATGGACTGGAATATGTAGCTCAAGGGCTTCCTCCCCATCGAGCGTAGGCTGGTAGAGATGCACTGGAAGAGGATCACCGAGCTTAAAGAGAACCTATAGCTCAAGGAGGTGCTATGAGGGTTGCCAAGGATAAGGCTACATAGATAGAAGCTCGGGCTGAGGTTCACAAGGCATAGACAGTCACTGAGACAGTCATTGAGGCTAAGCTAAAGGCCATCGAAGAGTACAAGGCTCCAATGGAGTTGGAGGCCGAGGTCACTAAAACCTCCTCGATGTGTTTCAATTATGGCTTTGATGCCTGCAAGGCCCTAGTGGCGTACCTCTTCCCCAAGGCCAACATCGATTGACTGGACCCTGCAATAGAGATCAAGAGAGAAGATCGACCTGAAGCTGAGGAGCCTATCGAGCCTGTTGTCGGGCCTACCAAAATCAAACATCCCAATGATGAGCTGGCTATAGCTCCTGGTTCTGTCATCGAGCCAGTTACTGATGTCGATGTCGAGATATCTTCTGAGGAACTTTGAGCCCTTTGTTCCTCATCCTCTTTTTGTAATTTCACTTGTCTTTGGCAATTTTGTAATGAAGACTTTTTTACAGAAATTAACTACCATTTATCAAATGTATGCTGACTTGTTGCCTTGTCCAAAGTGTGATCTGAGTTCTCGAAATGGATTCAGCATCAGAGTCATCCTTAGTCTTATGTCTTTTTTGGAGTTGTTTGGATTTTGCCAAGTTGTCGATCGACATCCAAAGTCCTTACTTCGTCGATGTTATCCTTCTAGTTAGGAGCCCATAGTCATGGTCGGATATTTTTGAGGTTTGGTCACCTCATCCGAAGTTATCCTTTTCAAATGTAGGCTATTCTCAAAGTTATGTTTTTGTCAATGTAGATTCTTGAAGTCTATCTCAACAATTTTGGGCAAAATTTATTGAGTCGATGACTTTAGTCATGTCCTCGGATCTATTTCGAGGATCTTATTTGTGGGAGTCCTAACTCAGACTAGGATATTTTCTATTTGTCAATGCCATACCGAATAAAATTTTGGAGGTCTCAGCCAGAATAGAGATATCTCCAAGGGATCGATTCTTTGATTGAGTTGTCGGGGTTTAGTTTGGCATCTGAATATCCCATAATCGTCATCATGGTGCTACGCCGAACATAATTTCAAAGGTCTTGACCAAAGTTGAGATATCTCTGAAGGGTTGGTCAATTCCTATCTGATTGTTAGGGCTTTGATACATAGGAACCTAAGGGAGCATGACATTTGATGCTGGCACTTCCTGATAATGATAGTCTATTGGGAAGGATGACTAAGACTCTATCTCCCAGGAGGATCTCTGTGACCTTTTATAAGGTGACACATGTTGTGGGTCAAAAGGGGTGGTTGGAGGCATTCATTTCCAGCTTCTCCATAAATGGGTCTGTTGCTCGAGTCTGGCATCAACTTAACTATCCTCTACAATTTGGTGTTGCCATCTAGCTTACCATCCGACAATCATCAGTGATTTCTCCATCTAGGGGAGCCTCCTCCTACCTTCAAATAACCACAAAATTCCTCAAGGGATGAACACCTGAGCTTGCTGTGGGAGGTATTAGAAAATCCTGCCGCTCCGACGATGAGTTGAAGTGACAAACACTGGGGGTTGCTCCAGCATTATACTCCAAAGAAGGATCTTCAACCTTTCTAAGGGGCAGTTCCTCCCCCCGGTAAGCTAGCCTTTCGACCCTTCTCGGTAGAATATCCAAGAGATGGGACATGCCCCTGAGAAGAGATACACTATTTCATCCCTAATGTGCTTTATCGAGAGTCGATGACCATCAAAGAGGGAGGTCTTCACATGCGAATGCTGTTGGTGGTCTTCCTAGGTATAGACCTCACTGGATGCAATTCGGCTTTGTGCCCAAGGACAATGACCAGATTTGAGGTCATCGATTGAGCTCTAGTCTTTTATTGCTCTTTTCTTTCACTATAATAAATTTTGTAATGAGTTGTTTTGGAATATGTGCATACCTTTTTGAATAAACTATTCTTTTGTTATTTCTTCATTGTCGTATTTATTGTCATTCCCTTAATCTGACTCATATGGAGATATTTGGGAGGACTCCTATGAGGTGTCATCTGAGATCTATCTGAAGTCAATTCATAGCAATATTTGTCGAGTTGTTGTAGGACTCCACTCAACTCCCCACGAACGAGGAGTGCCAAGTGGCTGCATGGGGTCCCCAGAGAGTTAGCCCATTCATCATCATCCTCAGCCTCCGCTCAACTCATCCATTGCTGAGGAGTGCCAAATGGCCATGTGGGGTTCTCAGAGGGTTCACCCCATCATCATTGTATTATGTCGTTGGAGTATTTCTAAGATGTCTAGATTGTGGAGGTCTTAACTTGGGTCGAGATAACTCCATGTTATTGGTGTGTTGCTGAATGAAATTTTGGAGGTCTCAGCCTAAGTCAGGATATCTCCGAGGGATTAGTTCTCTGATCCAGTCATCTGGATTCAGATTGATATCCGAATATCCTATAATTATCGTTGCACCCAACTTGTGGCTGAGGATGTATAATCATCGTTTGTAGTTTTTAACCTTTTGACTTGTGTAGAATCTATAAGAATTTGATAGAATAAGTTGATTAATGAATCGAACGTTTATAAGTCTTATCGATAACATATTCAGAAGTTCACAAAGCTCCATGTTTGAGGAGTGGGTTCCACCGAAGCCTTCAATTGGCTATTGTCGTTAATGTAGTGACAACATTATCATGGAGAATCTAAGCTCATCAGAGATCAACAATGCTCCTCGATCGCTCTCTTTGCCTTTCTAAATTTTGGCATGATCTTTTGCCCCCTACCACCTCCAAAGCTCGAGATCACATTGATAACATCGGCTATTGGTCAATTGTCACCACTCTATAACCTGTCGTAGATACTGAATGGTGTCGATCGATATCTGGATCTGGTAAACCATGTTATCAAATAATTATGGGTTAGCCATCACAGACAGCGACATCGACCACGTAGATCTAGCGGGCGGTCGGGTGACTCCACTCTGGCTTCGTTGGATGGACTGTCGTCGGAAAGTGGTAGAGTGATTACATCTCACCATATTCTCTCTCTCCTTCGATCAATAGGTTGCTGACTTTTCCTCTAGTGCCAAACTATTACATCAAGACTCTGAGTACCAGAACACTGAGATGGCAAAAGAAGTCCACACTCGCAAGGGTTCTTTGGTGGAGGATCTTCTGATGCTTAAGTCAGCCGGAGCTTGAGAACAGTAAAGGAGGGAGAGAATAGACTTAGTATTCTATACCTCGAGGGTCCTCTAATTATCTCTCTATATAGAGGTATAGTAGTAGGCTGTCATGTAGGTTGGTAGGCCAGATCATGATTTGTTAGGCCGTTAGGATAGAAAATTTGAAGATTGATAGTCGTGGGTAGTGCCCACATTCTAACAAAAATTTCAGATAGTGGCCCATATGACTGAATAGGTAGATAACCTAAGGTTGGCATATAACTGAGGTCCCAGTCCGAAGTGCCTCCCTCGATGTCGGTCGTGAAAAATCATCCCTAGTAGTAGGTGATGTTCTGGCCTTAAGGTCGGCTGATGCTCGAATTGGGAGGTTGGATGGGAGTTGATAAGATCATTCCTTTCCGATTCTCTATAGCAGTTTTGGTGAGTCATCGGACGTAGTGATTAACAATGTGTTGATGTCCTCGGCAAGTGGCCGAGGATGACGTCCAGGGATGAAGTCTGATGAAGTTACCTGCTCCATTATCGGAATGTCCAGATGATGTCTATCGTTTGGAGTCTGCCTCAGTGCTTTAGCCAAACTGAAGAGTACATCCGAGGATGAATCCCGAGGATAATAGCCGAGGTAGTATGATCCCGTAACAAGAACAAAACTATTTATTAGTAGCTCAGGATTAGATTGATGAGTGCCTTCATCAGCAAAGAGTACATGGCCAATAATCACAGAATTATAAAACTAGCACCAGCTATGACTCCATTCACTGAACCATCAACATTCACATGCAACATGGTATGTGTGGGTACCCAGAAACAAGAATTGTGTTTGATAGAGAGGCCTTTGCGGTACTCCACTTCCATAGAGATATAATGGAGGTATCATTGAAAGAACTTAAATGCATTCAGAGCTTAATCGATGCGCCATTTCTGCCATCTGATTAGTGTTAGTGATAGAAGCTAGTTCCTTGAATGCAACATCAACCATCAAGCAAAAGGTATGAGACTTTGCCTCTCATAATTGATAATGTTAGAAGACTAGGAACCAGCCTCTGCAATCCACATTGGAGGGAAGAGAGAACTGAGAGTAAGTTGCAGAGTATAATCTGCAAGTAGTCGAATCAAAGAACCAATCCATATGGGAGTCAAATTAGAGAAAGAGATGAAGTCCAATCTGTTTGGGATTTTTATGGAAGGGTCTGACTTGATAGAAAAAGTAGCCATCTCTCCAGAAACTTATCGATCTGGGAAGAAGTCTATTCCTCACAAGATCTCTCTAGTCATCCACCATCTTTAGAAGAACCAAAAGATTTTAAATCTTGTATTATTCCAACATCATGATTCATTATTGCTCTAGTTTTCAATTTTCAGGAGTTACTCTAAACCCTGTCAATAATGGTTCATTTATTTATTTCAAGATGATGCCACATTTACATCTAGTACAACTTAAATAACCCAATTCTGACCATTTGGTCATTTATTTCAATATATTGTTACATTTCTTTATTCTAAGTTGTAACATCTCATATTTAGATATCTCATAGTATTGTCTCTTTTCTTATGCTTCTAATTTCTTTTCATAACATGTTATTTGTGCAAAGTTCTCTTACTAATTTAAATATGCTAAATTTGTCCTGCAAATTTGGTACTCTTGGATGATCTACCTTGTAAGTGTCAAATTTTCCATTATGTTCCTATCTTTATCTTCTTCATCATATACCTTCCCATTTTCTTTAAAACTTTCATGAAAATTTATATAGACATTCTTTCTGTTCTGATTGTCTTATGCTAATCCTCCACCTTCTCCCAACATTACCTACATATATCCTTGACTCAAATGAAGAAAGTGTAGGAAGAATAGGGAAAGAAAAAAATAACCAAGCCATCAGACTCGATAACTTACACTGAATATAAGCTTAATTTTTTTTTAAAAAAAAGAAAAAATAGAGAAGTGTCATTAGTCAGGCATACAGCAGAAATAGGAAATTTAAAATGAGTAGACAAGGTTAAATTTCTTTCTTTTATTTTGAATTAAAGTGAGGGAACACAAAGACCTTTATTAACCAAGACATGGAGCATGTTTGATTTCATTAACTGCAAATTTTCATGAGAAACAAAAGAAAAGAAGAAATGTATCAACACTTGGTTGATTCCACAAGTCAAACAAAGATGATGTTATAATTCATTTCTCCTGTAAAATTTATTGACATTATTGCCAAAACCCCAGAAATTCTTCATTAGCTTCCAAGGGAAAAAAAATGTAGTTATAAAAGAATAACATCCAATACACAACTGAAATCTGGTACAAACATTTACAACTCCATGCTATTTCCTTGTAAATCTTTCATATGTATCATAGAAGATATAAATAAAAATAACTAGAGCCAATAAATGTTAAAATTGTGAGTACCTATCAACACATGTAATTAGTGAGCAAACCATGCTGACTTATAAGCCATCCACTTCCTAAAGACCCAGCGATCCTTCATTGGCTGTGATGATGGTTGGAGCATCAAATCTTCGAAAGTGGTAAAAAAAAAAAACAATGTACACATACAAGGAAACTGAGCAAACAGATGCAGGCTGAGCATCCTTTGCTACAATCTTCTGAATTTCCTAAAATTGACAGTGGCCCTTTCGGCTAATATTACAGTTAGGTGTCATCTGTAAATACTCTGAATATGAAGTCACGAAAGCGCTTTGCATATTGCTTTGGATCAACAGCTGATATTGATGTTGGGTCATACTGGATGGACTTGTAGGCATGTTCAAGCTTTTTGCTGATGTCATAGTCTTGGAGAATGTCAATGATGCCAAAGAACAATATCACATCATAAAATTCCCCTGTGGGTTCCCCAATCAGCAGGGATTCAACATCACTCCTCACTATCCGTTCAACCCTAGCAGGCATGTTTATACCAAGTCTGATTGTAGCCCACCTGCATTCATACAATATTTCAAAAGAACAAGGTGAGAGTCATTTTATTTGGAACTTCGGTATTCTACTGTCCAATATGCCTTACCGAACGAAGATTTTAAATTGAGATTCAGTGTGAGATAAATCAGACAGAGCAGACTGGAATGATAGAACAAAGAAAATCAAATCAGTCATTGGGAGTGTCTTCAAGAAAGTAAAACTTGGTCTCAGTTCTCATTTAGCCAAACAGGTTTCATATTCAGTAGTCTCAAATCATTTCAGCTCTAGTTTAGGCAATTGGAAAATTATTAAGATAATCTTAATTAAATTAAGACAAATCATAAATATCAATAAAGTTAATAAGAAAACTAGATATTATTTTAGAATGTATTATATTACTTTGTACATTTAGATGTATCATTAAGTGGTTTAGGACTAAAACAATAAAAATTAACTCTTTTCAAAAAGAAATAAGTTAAAATCATTTTTAGATTGAATATATTGTTTGATTTTTTGATGACAAATTAGCATGCCAACGTAAATATCTATGAGACTTGAGTTTTAGGATAGCCAAATCTTTGTCAAAAGTCTTCCTCTAGTATTCAATGCTTTCAAGTCATAACAATTGCAAAATCCTAAATTTAATTTAGAGAACCATTTTCAACATTGACGGAAGTGAAAAAAATGATATGAAATCAAGCATGGATTCACATATGCAAACAATTTGACCCTAAGTTATTTCAGCAAAAATTCCAAAACTGGCCCGATTTTGGATGGATTTTGGTCAAGAATGAAATGTTTCAGTTTTAGTTTTAGAGTTACAGGTGAAAATTTTAACCGTGCCCTTTCAAGAAACTAAAAGATTACTTGTCACCTATGTGATAAATTACCACAAAATCTAGTCACATACATAAATTATCCATTATTATGGCAAACAATGGATGTAGTGAGTATTAAATCCTGGAAAGGGTTGATAATGGACCTTGGCTAGAAGACCATCAAGCCGGGCCATTCTCATACCAGGCTTTGAGCTGGCAGAAGCTTGGAATATAATGTCTCGAGGAAAAAATATATATATGGACTATGCATGTGCCAGCTTGATTTCTCCTCCTCTCCTCTCTACTTTCTCCTTACTTCCCTCCTAGTACTCTACTTTCTATCCTCACCTAGCTAGCCTACACCACTACCATAGCAAACACAATGATCACCCACTTTACTGCATCATATGCTGTTTGGAATGCCCCTGTCTGTAAGTTCTGATCTTGGCCAGTGGTTACCTACTGTTCCAACACCTGTCCTCTGTGTGTGTGTGTGTGTGTGTGTGTATTTAGATTGTTATGTTTCCCGGATTGGGCTTAGGATTATTCATTGGATCTTAGGCCAGATTTATGCCTGTCTTGAAAAATGATATCGAGGCACAACCAAGCTCAGGGATGCAGTGGCCTACCAAAGGCTAGCCCTATTAGCAAAACATAATTTCATTCAGATTTTCTTTTGTTTAAATTTAGTTTAGTTAGGTTAGTTTCTGAGTCTTAAGATAATCTGTTCTGAAGCTTCAATTGTGAATGCACTGTTGAGGAATAGGACACTAAATTTTGGATAAAGTAATATAACTAGTTTGTTCATTTGCAAAAAGTACTTGGATGGTTGAATGGAAGCTCTAGCATCATAGAAGAGCATCTTTTGAATGCTTAAGAATCACCAATGTAATTTCCATTATTTACTAATTTCCATGGTGCGCATTAAATGAAGGCCTTGACCTTGATATGCTGGCTTACAACAACTTAAGAAACAAAATTACATAGACAGTGCTTCAAGGACCAATACATGATGGGAGATCTTTGATACTTCAACTCAAGCTCTACACTACTCAAGAATCTTTTGGGATGAATAATCTCCATGGCTGCATCAATGAACATTGTAAATGGACGAACACTGATGCAGTCGATATAGTTTTGGACTAGCATGCAGGCTAAGATCTCGACGGTAACCTTGTCAAGACTACTTTACCAAAGAGATGGAAGAAGCTTTCTACAATCAGTTCATGTGAACAATTCCTTGAATGGCTTGTAAAAGTTGACAAATTCATCAATTTAAAAGGATCTTATGTCAAAGGCTAATGCTATATTCTCCATGCCAATGTGAGTGGGAACCATGCTAGTAAGAGCAGATTTTCTTTTCTTTCTTTCTTTCTTTCTTTTTTTCTTGAGAGAGGGAGTGTGTGTGTGTGTGAGTGAGTAAGTGAGAGAGAGAGAGAGAGAGAGAGACCAATGGTGCAAGAGAACAATCATTTTCTTAAGAAAATGATTGCTGAAAAGTAGGAGGGAAAGAAAATAAAACAAAGAAAGAAGAAGAAAGAGGAGGAAGGCTAGAGCAGAGGGAGAAAGTACAAGGCATCCAAGAAGCTAAATTCATTGAAGGAGCACCTATTGGACCCAATCAAAAAAGGCCAGCTGGCTGGTCACAGCTTCTTGGCATGCCACACCTCAGAAAGAAGTGGGTGCTAGTTAGAGTTAGCAACAAAGAACTAGTTTATGATTATGGCAGCAGCTGAAGAAATTATTGATGAGGAAGCAGTTTTCCAACCTTCCCTATATCATCGGGTCGTCTCCAATACTGTCAAAGGTGTTTCTGGGAAGTCATAACATGAAGGCCCAGGAAGCAAATTTCCTTTAGCATTAGACATTGTTTAGTTCAAGTTGCAAGATTTGTAAAAGGATGAGAAGAAACATCCAGGGAGGATCCTAGGATATGCTGTGGAGACGACTGCAGTGGCCAAATCTCCATGGGAGATGCTGCAACCTAGAGGGAGAGAACTGTTAGTGGATGATTATAATTATCTTGGATCACAACTTGAGATCTGTGGCACCGGCTAACTATGTACAATAATGAATCACCAGGTCCATGGTTACATGTTATTGTTTCTACCACAAGCTTCATCATGCTAAATATGATCTGTAGGACTAAACTGAGCACAGCTCCAACTAGCATCTTCAAATGGAGAAATAAGAAAAGGACCAGTGTACAGGAATTGCAAAAGCATCGAGGGCTTCTCAAAGAAAGATTCAACTTGTCCTGATGCAACCTCTCAAGTTCATAAATGGTGGGCTTGAAGAGGATCCTAGTGACAGAATATCATCTATACTGAGCGTTTAGTCAAGCAAGATGTATTCGAGCTAATCCCAGTTAAATGCACCAATGATAGTACCCTACAACAAGCTATGATAGATAAGTTGAAGATGGTCACTTTAACCAAGAAAATCAACAAAACAAGTAACATATACTGCATTAAACTTTATTGAGGACATAAAATTAGATCAAGTTGATGTTAGTTGCTTATAATTAGATTAAGTAGATTAGAAGCACTTCTGATGAATCCATCCACATGACCTCTATATATCTGTTCAGATTTCAAGTGAGACTATCCTGAGACCTTCAACAAATTTTCGAATGTGTGAAGTCTATGAATGATTTATGACCATACAAATTCTGAATATTTTCAATGAGAATCAAATTCATGCATAAAGAACATAAAGTTAACAAAGTCTGCATTTTTTTTTGCATCATACCTGGTTGGATCACAAGAAACTGATCCACGTCTGCTCTTGAAAGGCGGGAGTTGCTTCACTTGTTTTCTCATTATGACCAATACCTGTAACCGAAATAAATGGAACTCCTCAGCCACAGCTGAAAATTTACAAGAAAATTTGCAAGTATCGCTTTGTTTGAAATTGACCTTCAGTAGGGAGCATATCTTGGGATACTTCTCTAAAATGAACACCCACCAAAAGACTATAATCCATAATCCTTTCCTGCTCAAGAAGCTCGAGGTCTCTATCTACTTGCCTGCAAAAGATTATGCATTAAATGAGAATGCAGTTCCAAACCACTGAGATTAAAAAATTGTTAGATAAGGCAAAGTATTTGTCGTTCTAAGAATGGAACATATAGAAATGGAACATCATAATTACCTGTAGAAATCCTGAAACCAAGATTTTTGCAGTCGGAATATAAAATTAAGGTCAAGGTCTTTCAGAGTAGTGTTTGCATCAATTTCTTCCTCAGGCTTATCAGTTGTACGTCCATGGGAAGACCCTTTGAGATCGAAGCGCCTATGAATTGCATAGTTGGTGCAGAAGAGATTTCCCATAATTACAAAGCGTACCTGATTCATTTTCACAAAAGAAGTGAAAAGCAATGAAAGATGATTTACTATAAGACTTCCACTTACTAATCTTTGACTTCAACATGATAATCTAACCTTCCTTTGGATAGCCCCAGTTAATTTGACACAGTGCAGACCAAAAAACTTGGTAACTAGAGTATTTCAAAAGCCCGGACATGATTATAGTAGGCTGGGAGCATCCTCAGAAGCACCTGTATCATAAAACAGGATGCGTCGAGACAGATCAGGAAATAATAGTTTTCTTGGACGCAGAGTGACATATAGGGGCAAAAACTCACTTTTACTTCAGATTTCTTCATGGTCTTTATCATGTACTTATCATCATTGGTTAGGTAAAAGAAGCTTCCACTTTTCCCAGGAGATGATAGTTCCCGAAGGGCATCATTTCCACAGATAGAGATCATGTAATCACCCGGATCAACCTTAAAAGTTTACGCAGCGTCCTGAAGATCCAATGCAGAAAATGGGGTTATCAAACCTGCATGAACTAAGTTGGATATTGGATACAAGTTGAGTAAACATATTCCTGCGCAAACCTGAAAACCAGTGGGCAGTAGTCCTTCCATCTAAAATCACAAGACTGGTGCGGAGGAGTCTGTTTGTTCCTTCAGGAGGAAACCTTGTCCATACCTTTCCTTTGGGTCAAAGGCTGATGCTTTCAGATCAAGTGATGTAGGTTGAGCTGGCCTTCCTACTGCATGTCTAAAATGCCAAAACAAAGTAAAATACTAGTTAAGATGATCAGACTTAGAAAAGTACAAAGATTCACATAGCTAAGATTTCAAATGGTTCTTGATAACTAAAACATTGCTGAATGATGCCACATAATGAACTCAACAACAAAAGAAAGGTCTTTAACATGCATTATGCAAAGGAGTTCTTAGTTAAAAAGCAGAAATTTAAGGGAAAAATTCTATTATTTTTGCAAATACTAAACATGACAGAGGGATAGTAATGCAGGGCATGCTTACTGAACCTTCCCATACCCAATAGGCCAATACATTGTTTATATATTTTTTAAAATTTTAAAACATAATATGCATGAAGAATGGCACGTAGAAGACCAGTTCACATTTACATAAGACTCCAAGTGTTACTCTTATAAAATGTGTGGTGATCTCTCCTATTGTTTTTCTCAAAAAAAAAAAAATCTAGGTGTAGTTGCTGGATGCATGGATCTATTGTTGCATGGACATGGACATAGGAGTTAGATCATGAAATGATGTCAGTAAGGTCTTGACTTACCAACTGCAAGACCAACAATTCCACAATTTATCCGATACAAAGTATATTTTATCAATAATATATTATTATTATTATTTAAAGAAACTCTTTCTTACCTTGACTTGCTAAAGAAGGGCAACTCCTCTCTTTTCTTATCTTCTTCTTCAGGGCTATAATTTCAACTGAGCAGGCTTTAGAATTTCACAGACATTCCTATTTGTATTTGTATTAAATTTAAGAACTAGGTTTTTATGTAGAACAGAACAACACACAGGGACACCTTCACAAGATTTGAATAGGAAAGCCCTCCCCGCCATATTAGCTTTCCTAAAATTGCCCAAGGAACCGGAAAGAATGGCTTCCTTACCTTTGTAAACAAATATAGTGAGGTTACAGCCCTTCAAATTCTATGCGACATTCAAAATAAATCATACATAGAGGTGCCCGCTTTCAAGAAGATACCAAATAATGGATTTGGAAATATCTTAGTTTTGCACTCCTAAATGCACTTATGGATTCCAAGATTGTTGCTCAAAACTGGAGCCCGGTCGTTAGGATTCTAGTTAACAAAACCACACGAGGCCCATATCCCAAAGTAGTGGGCATACGAAAAACAGCATTTTCCAAGTAACATAGATTCTACGAAGGTTGTAAAATAGTGGGTCTATAAAGCCATGATCCAACTCTTGATACATGATTTTGTTTTCCATTTTGGTCAATTCATAACTTTAACGACTGTCCGATTCATTCCTCCCAGATTCCATGAACTAAAAGAATCAATCATTGTCTATAAAAAAACATAAACTAAAACTACATGCAGGCTAAAGGAGAGCATGACAAAAAAATATAAAAAACGGTAAAGATATATCATATTTTTCAAAATTCACAATAGAAGAATAAATGTTATATAAGACTGTTTGTTTTGTATTGTTTAGCTGTCTCTATTATGGGTTTAGTGGTGAATGAGGTATGCAACCATGAAGTCATTTTGGGGTGCTAAGGGGGCCCTACCCTGTTCTCCATGCAACCATTCATAATGCAAACAAAACTAGAGATAAATAAAAGGCAATTAGCTAACAGAGCATTTATATTTCTCTTTCCATACATCACTTGCTAGGGCCACAGCCAAAACTTCCATAGAAACAATAAATAGATCACAGCAGAGAAAGCAGGATACCTGATCCCAAGCTGGAGATTGAGCATGAGATCATAATTCTTGTGCCCCTTGGAGATAGTCTCCCCCTGTTTCTTCACCTCCGGCGGCGGCCACTTTATCGGCACCCACCTCCCGTTCCCTCGACTCCGTTTCCTCCAACAGAAGCCCTCCCATCAATTCATTAACCCCATCGCCGGACGCCTCCCTCCCCCTCGCCACACCACCTTCCTCAGCATCACAATTGTCATCCCCATCCGTCTCCCAATTGCCGGCGATGCTATTGTTGTGTCCGTTGGGCCTCTTGGGCGTCTCTCCGGTCCCGACCGTGTCATCCGACGGCCGCCTTCTCGGCCGGCCGTCGTTCGATTTGGACTGCCTCCATACCGCCTGCTTCTGCAGGAAATTCTCCTCCATTCCCAACCAATTCAGCGTCTTCTGCGACGGGAGAATCGACACCATCTCGCCCGGGCAAACCTTGCAATCGCCGAGGTCGGCGGTAAACGCAGCATTAGGATCTCGAGCCGTCGGCGAAGTGGCGGCCGGCGATGGGTAGTAAACGCCCTTCTGCTGGATGGCGCCGTTCTCCTTGCTCCAATGGCCGACGTAGAGGCTGCCGTCGGCCCAGCGGAAGCTTCCGTTGCCTTTCGGGAAGCCGTCCTCCCACCCGCCGTCGTAGCGGTTGCCGTTGAGCCAGACGAGGGTGCCGCGGCCGTGGATGACGCCGGCGCGCCACTCGCCGACGTACTCGTTGCCGTTCTTCCATATATAGCGACCATGGCCGTCCTGGAGGCCGGCGCGCCACTCGCCGTCATAGTAGTCGCCATTGGCGTAGGACTTCTTCCCCTGGCCGTGTTTAAGGTTCATGGACCAGGAGCCGCGGTAGGTGTCCCCAAGGGAGCCGGTGTAGGTCCCGAAGCCGTCCATGAACCCGGTCTTGAACTCGCCTTCGTAGGTGGCGCCGGAGGGCCAGCTGAACTTGCCTTTGCCCATCGTCTTCCCGTTGCGCCATTCCCCTTCGTACATGCACCCGTCGGTCCAGAGGTACTTCCCGCTGCCGTGGGGAGGTTGTTGTGCCACTGCCCCGTGTAGAAGTCGCCGTTGGGGAGGAGCCGCTCGGCGTGCTGGAGGGGCACGTCCAGATCGTCGGCGCCCGCGGTGGCCGGTGGGGCGTCGTCGAAGGATTCGGGTTGGCGCCGTCGGCGGCGGTGGGGAGGCCGACATCGATTGGAAGACGAGGCTGCGCCGCCGCGCCGACGGCTGATGCTGCTGGTGCGTCTTCCGGACGGTGGACTCCCATGCCTTGATGCGTTGGATCTCTTTGAACATTCTACTCTTCCAATTACCTCCCCTTCTCCTCCCTCCTTCCTGTCCTTCTTTCACTCCTCGTTTAACGTGGTAATTATTTCTACGTCCTTTTATTTCTGGGAGGCCATTGTTGTGATGAATGAGAGGGGAAGGAATTAGGCGCTAAGAGAGCATTGGAATGAGGGATACGTAGCTAATTTAGATTTGGTGTTCTTCTTTTTGATGATGTTGTGTTCGCTTTGTTTTTGTTCGATGTTTTGTTGATCTCCATATGGAGATTGCAACGAGGGAGAAGGGGGATGGTGGTGCGTGATTCTGGTTAGTTTGCATGTTTTTCGGGCTGGGTTCCGAATGGGGCTCCGACGAAGGATGGGGAACCCAACACCTGGAGGGCGGAACGACGAAGGCATCCTCTTCTTACACAAAAACGAGGTGCCATGCTCTTGTTATTTTAAGGATGATGGATGAGGAGTTGCGGAGAGAGAGAGAGTCAAAGAGTGTTTACTGACAACAACGAGCTTTCGTGGATCGTTTCACATTGGGAGGAGGGAGTGTTGTCGGCATGTTCTCTCTGTCCCGTCTTTTAACTTGGCTGTATGAGTTGTACAGCGACATTAGAACAAACATCCTAAGAATCTCGGATGTCCCTATCTTGCAAGTGTTATCTCTTGATACTCGGAATGCCTGCATCGCAGATTTCAAGGGATTGCTTGGTCTACTGTGGAAACTGAGGCCGGGGCAACTTCGAGCACACCTCACCAAAAAGCTGTAACTAAGGGATGAATTGCACAATCTAACTTCCCATGATGAAGAAGAGTAATGGTTGTCTACTTCTAATGAAATTAGCTATGACGAGGACTCCGATGCCTAAATTTTTCACAGCCATTTCCCCGGTAAAGCTTCGTGGGCATCGACGATCCATGACAGATTATTTGTAATGTCATAGTTTAGTCAAGGACAGTGATAATGTGTATGTAAATTTATTTGCATGTTAACTCGTCTGATTACTGTAGCTATCTGGTTATACTTCTTCCTTCGTAACATCACACCAAAGCGTAAAATTTAATCTATTCATAGCTTTGTGAAAATAAATTTAAATAATTTATAGATCCAACATCATAACCAGCCTCTTGAAGGTAAACTATATAATCATTAGAAATTGCTGGCTTTTTAATTCGTGAAAATCTGCTCACTTCCGTTGTTTCTTATGTATCTTGACCATTGGTCTCTGCATTATCAATTCTTGCGTGAGATTACTCCTCGTGAGGTGGTTGTAGTTGAATTAGTTGCTGTTCAATGAAATCCAAAGAATTACTTCGAAAAACTACCAACTCTTGTGTATTTATGGGCACTACAAGTGATTTCTTTATTTCCTTAAATTTCATCCTATAAGAAAATTCACTCCGAATAAATTTATGATGCTCAAAAAATTTTACATTTCTAATTTCAGCAATTCTTAAAGTGTGTGAGAAACAATAAAATATGAATTCATTGGAATTAACTACATAGCCTATAAAAAAATCATATATTGTTCTTGCATTCAGCTTCTTTAGATGTAGATTATAAACCCTCATTTCAACTAAACAACTCCATGTGTGTAAATATCTTAAACTTGATTTCCATCAGTTCTATATTTTAAAAGGTATTTTAGGAACAGTCTTAGATGGAGCTTTGTTTAAGATATATATAATAATTTTTAAGGCTTCATAAATTAAATTTGAATAGCTTAATTATCATGCTCCTAACTATGTCCGTAAGTGCGTGATTCTTTCTTTCAGCCACACCATTTTGTTATGCTGTACCCAACGTTGAGTATTAAAAAATAATACCTTTTTCTTCAAGAAATTTTGTAAATGGATCCGATATTAGTCCCTTTTCTATGTACCTTCCATAATATTCTTCATCTATTTTTGATTTTAAAATTTTTATTTTTGTTGTCTTTTATTTCTCTACCTTTATTTTGAAAATCTTAAAGACATCAAGTGCTTCTACTTTATCAAACAAAAGATAGAGATACACATATCTTGAATGATCATTAATAAATGAAATAAAATATCTTTGACAATTTATATATAAGATAGAAAATTGTCCAGAGATATCTGTATGTATGATTTCTAAAAGTTCAGTACCCTTTTTGGCACCCTTGGTAGTATTGTTAGCCTACATTTCTTTTAGGCAATCTATGCAAGTATTAAAGTCCGTAAAGTCAAGAGCCTTTAAGACTCCATCATCTACTAACTTTTTAATCTCTCTATGAAGATATGTCCTAATCTCCTATGCCAAAATCTAGATGAGCATTCATTAATAATACCACATGTAACACCAACTTTATTATCATGCAAGGTTAAAAGACTAGACTTATAAGTAGGGTCTAACACAAATCTAAATAAATTATTAATTAAAATTCTGGAACCAATAATTTGCTCGCCTTTCAAAAGATTCACAACTGGACCATTCGTAGCACACAAATATAAGATTATCTTTCATTTCGAACCATTTATGTATTTGACACAATCCTTCTTAAAACATCCATTTTTCTTGGAGAAATAACATTTATCCTTATTACTATCTTCCTCGGTTTGTACATATGCTTTATTTTCCTAAGGAACACACGTGCCTTTCTTAGCTTTTCCTTTAGTACAATTTATATAATGAGCACTCTCAATCTCATGCTTCAACCTTTCCTCTTCTTACACACATATGGTCAGAAGTTCACTAATTGTTCATTTTTCTTTGTATATTTTAAGATATTTTAAATGGTCCATATTCGGGGGAGATAGTTGAGAATAAAATATACTAGAAAGGACTCAAAAAATCTCAACTTCTAGGGATCTCAATTGAGTAGCAATATCTCTTATTTCCATAATATGCTCTCGCACACTCCTGCTTTTAATATGTGTCATGTCCAAAAATTTCTTCATCAGGATACTGGCTATAATGCCTTGTCAGAGCTTACAAATTATTTTCAATAGCTTTCATGTAGCCTCTGACTTTATTGCATTCTATGATTGAAGCCCTAATGCTCTAATTTACATGACACTTGAGCATAAGACTTAATTGATTAGATTGCTTTAACCATTCATAAGTAGCCCTCTCATTTGGTGTGCTTGATTCCATGAGGATGGATAGTTTACATGGAAAGCCAATTCCAAATCCATATACCCTAATGTCAAGAGAATCTTTTCCTTCCATTTAGCATAATTATCATCCAATAATATTGAAATATGAGAATAATCATTAAGAAGAACTGTAATAACAAAAGCCATACGCACGTCAATGCTATGAAGTATAAATTTGATTTGAATTAACCAATTGTTAAATTCAATAGTAAATTCTAAATCTTCTTGTTGGTAGAGTTTGCAAATATGCATAGAATTTACTTAATTTTTATTGGTAAAACTAGTAAACACTAACACTAAAACAAAATATTCCATATTGTGGACTAAGAAAATTTGTATTTTGATGTCTAGTTTACTATCTTATTCTACCTACTAATGCATTAAAATGGCTACCTTCCTATGGGGCTGGGTAACCATGCCATTAACTAATCACTTATTCATATATGACTAAAATTTATTGTATATCATAATAACTTAAGATGATGTTTCAAAACTTATATTGTAAATAAATTATCAACTCATTCAAATATTGATAACATAAATAATAAATCAATCATGTAATGTGCAAATCTAGTATATTGTTACATGTAAGTTCCTGCTGTCCTTAACTGTAAATAAAAATTCATAAACAGATGGTCAAAAATTATCCATATAGATCCCTGTTTTCTTTATACTGCTACAAATTAATGCTTTATATTTTAGATACACCCATGCAAGATCGGTTCACACGAACCACAGTCAAATTAAATTAATTAATAAATTATCTATCTTAATCTAATCAGATAGAATTAATCAAATATTATCCAAAAGTATACAAATTAAGGTAGTCCTAAATTAGATTAATCTACTTCATTGAACCAATTACATGTGTACCAAATTGTGATATTATCTCCCTGGCTTTCATTCTTTATCAATCTCTCATTTATTCATTATTAGTTCATATACAACAAGAGGATGAAATGGCTTTAAATTTCTCGTTGCATTTCTCCCCATCTAACTTTCTTTCATTATTGAATTTCATTAAGATAAGGCAATAACCATCAGTTATCCCTCCGAAGGAAAAAATCCCACATCCCAATGAACTATCTAACGGTGTTTATAACATCCTGGGCATAAAGTATCTTCGAATAAACAGTATTTGTGGTAGTTAATGGGAGATGATGAGCGATAAAGGCTTACGAGATGCAACAGGGCATACCACCCCCCCCCCCCCCAACCATAAGCCAATTACATCAACAGGAGTGCTCTAATGTTTTACGTATCTAATCCCATCTCCTTCCTCCTCACAACCATCCTAGCCATCTAATTTTATACTTGGATGGATGCTAGATAGGTACTGGTCACAAGCCATCCTTATTGGAGGTGAAGGATAATGAAGGATGACAGTGGAGGTTTTCGGCTGTTGGGACATTCAGATTTACTCTTTCGATTCTATATCAGCTACCCGATTCAAGGTTGGCTCTCTTGATTCCACATCTGTCAGACCAAGCATACGACTTTCAAACTCTAAAATAAAAGTAGAACCATATTCGAATGTCAAATGCTACATCCGATAGAAGTAATGATGAATGCAAGCCTTATAGAATGGATGGAACTTTGACTTACTATGATAGATATCCCTCAGCACACCATTCAAGATGCATAAGGTTGTGCAAAGCATTTATATCTGGTGGGGTATGAAACTGACAATATTGCATTGATTATCACCAACACCATCAGGCATTTTTCTGACAATGACTACAAAGTACAAACCTTGATAAAAGAAAAAAATAAATCTGCCACTCAGTCTGACAATAACAATGAAGAGAGTGTTAAAATGTATCAAAATCATACCATCAGCACACTAACATGTTATCGCCTATTAGCATCTTCAGACGGCTACCGACACTACATCGATTTTCGATCCACCCTCAAGCAATCTCCAGCTGGCATAAAGAAGGATGGCTTATCTCGCCCATGGACCTCTCCTATCAGTTGCCGACCCCGCATTGTATTTTAGCCGACCCCACTTTGGCTATTGATCCATAACAATTTCGATCAATTCGAGATTTCTTCAAAATTAATCATCTGGCTGATGTAGCATCTTCATGACTGATTAACCATCATGATCGAAGCAGAGTCATCATAACCGACTGATCAACAGTCGACTGTCAAACGATCGACTGCCGTAGCCGACTGACTGTCTGACATAGCTGACTAGCCGACTGATCATCATGGCTGACTGACCGTCATGACCGAAGCATCATCTTCATGGCCGATTGTCTAATAATCGACCGCCTAATCTACAATCATGATACTACAATCATGAATAATAACTACATGCCACGACTGTTAGTGGGTATAAACGATCCACTAACTCTATGATTATGGCTCGATAATCAGAGTTAACTACCTCTTAGAACCATAGAAAGCAAGACCATGTGCTCGATGGTTACACCCGAGTTGCCCATAAAGCAGAGGTAAGGGAACAGATAATGGTAAAATACTTCTGAGCAAACACTCTGCCACTTTCTATATTTCACTTACTGTTTATCCACTCCCCACTGATTTAAGTATCGGAGGATCTCTGTCGAACACAATTCTAACTAGTAGATTTTCTTTTGCAGGTAGCTCTTCACCGATATTAGGCGCTCCCAGAAGATTGGCCGCAACAAATTGGCTCGTCAGGAAGGGAGAGAAAATCCAATTATCATGACGAAATAAGAGTCCAGAATGTTTCCACCGGCTCCATCTGACAATCTTTTCATCAGAAAGATCTCTTACCTCCACCGACAGAGCCCAAATCCTCACATCCAATCATCATTACGGACGCTCAGCAATTTGCTGCTTTAATGCAGTAGAAAAGATATTGACGGAGGCAGTTCATAGTCTCCAGCAAATACAGCCAACAATCGATGGTGGTGTAACCTCGATGATATTCTCATCAGCAGGATGGGCCATATCACTCAGCCCATCACTCTCAATGCATCGATCACCACCCCACAAAGCTGATATGAGAAAATAACAACATTCTCTTTTCCCTCATCTAAGGTTCTACTCCTGGTTGCTCTCTTTGAGGAGGTTCTCAGCATGTGGACAACTATGAATGGAAGCTCCAGAAGCTAGATTACCAATTAAAAGGCTACAAAATGACTAAGCAATGAGACTTTAGGGGCAGACAATGTGGAAAGCTTCTCCAAATAATGAATTGATCATAATCTATTATTCGGAAAGCTTCTCCAAATGATGAATCGATCATAATCTATGGTTCATAAAGCTTCTCCAAACGACAACTATGTTCCCTTACAATGGAACGATGTACGACAATGTTCTAATCTAATGGAACAATGTACGACTGCCCCTCGAACATAGCATGCCAACTCCAGTCGAACGACTCTACATACCGACTTCGATCGGCCAAATCCACATGTCGGCTCTGGTCGGATGACTCTCTATGCTGATTTTGATTGGTAGAATCTACATATCGACTCTTGTCAGTTAACTCTATATATCGACATCAAACGAACAACTACATTATGCCGACTTGACTACAGTCGGATGGAACAATATACCGACTCGACAACAGTCAGATAAAATAATATGCCAACTCGATTATGATCAGATGGAACAATATGCCGACTCGATTATGGTTGGGTGGAACAATATGTCGACTCGATTATGGTCGGATGGAACAATATGCTGACTCAACTACGATCGGTCAAAAATATTCAATAGTTATCTATGATGAATGATGATTATATTCAAAGAGACAACACAAAGAAAATTTTTTTCACTATGAACTGAAGACTACAAAATCGGACTAAGATCCGATAACAAAAAAAATTCTTTCATTATCAACTAAAATGACCATAGAATCAGGACTCGAAATTATGGCAGAAGATTCGCTGACTCCTATCGTCCAATGCATCAAGTCACCTTGGACTTAAAAGTAGGGGCAACTATTAGGACATTCAGATTTTCTCCTTTGATTCTATATCGACTATCCGATTTAAGGTCAGCTCTCCTGATTCCATGTCTGTCGGACCAAACATATGACTTCCAAACTCTAAAGTAAAAGTAGAACCATATTCGGATGCTAGATGCTACTTCAAATGGAAGTAATGATGAATGCAAGCCTTGTAGAACGGATAGGACTTTGTCTTGCTATGATGGATATCCCTCAGTACACCATTCAAGATGCATAGGGTTAAGCAAAGCATTTATATCTAATGGGTTGTGGAACTGACAACATTGCATTGATTATCACCAACACTATCATGCACTTTCCTGACAGTGACTACAAAGTACAATCTAGATACAAGAAAGAAAATGAATCTGCCGCTCAGTCTGACAATAACAATGGAGAGAGTATTAAAATGTATCAAACCATACCATTAGTATACTAACATCTTATCGACTATCAGCATCTTCAGATAGCTACCGACACTACATCGATTTCGATCCACTCTCGGTCATAAATCATCAAGCAATCTCCAGCTGGCATAAAGAAAGATGGCTTATCTCACCCATAGACCTCTCCAATCAGTTATCGACCCTGCATTGGATTTTAGCCAACCCCACTTTGCCTATTGATCTCTAACAGTTTCGACCAATTCGAGACTTCTTCGAAATTAATCATCTGGCCGATGCAGCATCTTCATAATCGATTGACCATCATGGTCGAAGCAGAATCATCATGACTGACTGATCAATGACCAACTGTCAAATGGCCGACTACCACAGCCAACTGACCGACTGACCATCATAGCTGACTGGCCGACTGATCATCATAGCTGACTAATCATCATAATCGAAGCAGCATCTTCATGATCGATTGCCTAATGGTCGACTGCCTAATCTATAATCATGATACTATAATCGTAGGTAATAACTACATGCCACGATCATTAGTGAGCATAAATGGCCCAGTAAGGGAACAGGTAATGGTAAGACACTTCTGGAAAAACACTCTGCTATTTGTATATTCAACTTACTGTTCGCCCACTCTCCACTGACTTAAGCATCGGAGGATTTTCGCTGGACACAATTCTAGCTAGTGGACTTCTTTTTACAGGTAGCTCTTCACCGGCGTTAGATGCTCTAAGAGATTGGCCGCAATATCGGCCATCATCGATTCCCTTTTGGCCTTTTTTTGTTGATATAATCAAAATAAAACTCAGATATTCCACATCATTATTTGTAAAATCTCTAATATGCCAAAATAAAAAAATAAATAGATACATATGACATATATAAATAAACCATATTATATCAAAATCATATATAATTCAAATCTAAATACTAAACAATAAGGCTAGAAAGATGCTTTGATATCACAATATGAGAAATATAATAAATAAATAATTTTATGTAGTGAAAATATTAGTGGTGCGTACTTCCATCCATAATTGTTTAAAGTTTCATTAGAGTTTATCCATAAAAAATTTGAAGAAGAAAGAGTCTTCTAACTTATGCCTCAAATGGATCTTATAGGCTTGAATACACTAGACCAGGGATCTTTATGGAATAACCAAAATATCGATAATTCTTTTCATAGAGGAAACTATCTTAAACATAACTAGCAATAGTAGGTAGTTACATACCACTTAGAGTTCTCCAACAACTAATCCTTATATATGGGCCACATAAGTGATGCATCCAATAATAAGTAGTTAGCACATAGCTTTGATACTAGATAAATGATGGAATCATGTAGCTGCATAATTTTTATCCTTCACTTATAATGAAACTATGTATTGATTAATATAATAATTAATAAAATATTTATTGAACGATCTGCAAATTATATTTTGATTTCTATTTATTTTGTAGGTTTTGCATGCTCTGTAGGGTCATACCCTATGAGTCATATAGTTGTATCACAAGGCCAACCCAAGTAGGAGCTAGGCAAGATAGGTAAGGTTCGCTTAGACAACTCCTCTCTTTCCCTCCTCCCAATTAGCTTCATCTATAGCATTCTCCTCTATCTGACCAGCCTCTCATCTCCCTTGCCCAGATGATCCTTTAAAAGCCTTTGGTGAACCCATTATGACTCTCCTTCCCTGTATGACAAGTCACTTATCTTTTTCATTTGGAACATTTCAAGTTTCATGACCTTCCTTATACCATCCAAGCGGAGGCTATCATTGATCATGGACTTATTTTATAGTACTCAAACACTTTTGCCTATGCCAGAAAACTCCCGAGAACCTAGCTAGAGGCATGCAGAAGAGCCTGCCTGATGAATAGGTAAGAAGCAATCTCTAAGCAAGATTCACACAAAGGAAAGCCTGCATTGATCCTCGATCCTTTCTTTGCCATGATTTCTCAATATGAAGCTTATTTTGCATATAAATGAGAGGAAAGGGAATAAGAACTAAAGACAATATAGAAAAATCCAAAAGGAGAATTAGAGCTATCAAGACGGGTCGGCCCACCCCAACCCACTCCAACCCACCTCTAAATAGGGTGGGCGGGTTGGCCCGTTTAACTGGGGGGTTGGAAAAACCCTAACCCAACTCAACCTGTCATGGACTGCGGATTAAACGAGCCAACCCACTAAAATTTTTAAAATAAAAAAAATCTGGAAAATAGTAATATCAACAGAATTTCATATTCAATTCAAACTCAAATCAACCTATCAAAGTCTCACATCTAAATTCATAATTTCACATTCACAATGACAAAGTCAAAGACTCTAATTCTAAGTCTTAACTATTCAAAGCAAGTGCCAAGCATCATTGTTTGTGGCTCTCTTCAAACTTAGAGTCATAAAATAAAATTATCAAACTTAAATACTTAATACAACCCAAACTTAATAACTTAAAGTTTCAATTTTCAAACTAATTTAGAGGTAAATCAAAGTTCTAAAAATTATCCTCCATATCATCATTGTGGTCCTCATCATTTAATTCTTCATCTTCTTCCTCTTCTTCATCAATTATCTCTTCAATAACATTAGAACCCTCCTTTGAAAGAGATATTTTCACTTTCATAGCTGAATCATCATCTTCATCTACAAGTACCATAACAAGAAGTCAAGAATCAACATCAAAGCAATTAAAATCATAAAAACTAGAGTAACCAAAATAAGAAGCACTAGGCAGCCAAAAAACAAGCTAAACACAAGCCAAAATAAGAACCAGCCACAAAAAAGTAATAGGGAGCAAAATTAAGTAACATCTAAAACACAAGACAAGCTTACCATTAGGAACAAAATCACGCAGTCAGTTATGAGTACAAAGAAGAATCTGTACTTTCTTCGAAAGCATGCTACTTCTATATTTGTTGAACACTTGAGCATTAATGGAAAAGGCTGATTCCGATGCAACAATAGTAATGAGAATAGCCAAAACATCACATGTCATTATTGAAAGAATTAAAAATCGATGCTTATTACTTTTTCAATGGTGTAATACATCCAATTCTTCATGAAATCCAAACTCAAGTTTTAGCTCCTCCAAATAGAGATCCAATTAATATTTTCCAGCATTTATAATAGTTTATCTCTCAAACATTTTAATTTTAATTTCTTACATCAATTCCAAATACAAGTTAGATATAGAACTAATAAATAAATATGAATATAAAAGAATATAAAAAGAGTACAAGATGAGATACTTACATCAAGTATTTCTTGCTTTTGTTTCCAATTAATCCTCTACTTGACATTGGCATATATGCATGTGATATGGATGGAGATTGGAAAAAACTACTTGGTGCATTTGTGGAGTTGGTATATTACTCAAAAAGCTTGTTCAACTTTGTCCTCACCTCCTTCACCATATTTTTTGCTTTACTTGCATCAATCTTTGAGTAAAAATACTCCAACATTGTAAGCTTGATGCGTGGGTCAAGAACAGCCCTAAATGCAAATGCAACACTATATTGACTCTAATATTTATCAAACTTTTCTTTCATCCTCTTGCACATTCTACTTATCACCACATCTTCATTCCTCTCATTTTCCAACAACAAGCACTCAATCTTCTAAACTTGTATCAAATAAAGATTGGAGGTAGGATAAGAAGAATCGAAAATCAAGTTGGTAGTCTCACAAAATGGCTCTAGGAATGCATATTTTCTCTCCTCTTATCCACTCAAGGGATGTAGGGCAAAACTTATAGTTCTTATCAACCAATTGGAGAGAAGTAAAAGCTTTTTTATATTTGATTGCACTCTCCAACATCAAATATGTGAAATTCCAACAGATAGATACATCCAAATGTAAGCCAATAGAAGTGTCAATACCGCTAACCCACTTAATACATTCATCAAATTTTTGCATCCTACTCTCTGAACCCTTCACATACTTGACTGATTTTCTAATCTTAACCAAAGCATATTGGCTACTTTCAACCCTTCTTGAACAATGAGGTTAAGAATGTGAGTATAACACCATACATAAAAAACTTATCACCATATAATAAACTATCATTCAAACAAAGCTGCTCTTTCAAATTATTTTGCATATTATTATTACTACAAGCATTATTTAGAGTCAGAAAAAAAATCTTATTCTCAATTCTCCAATCCTTCAAAAATTTATACAACTTTACAGCTAATTCAACCTCCATGTATGGAGAAGGCATATGAGCAAAATTTAAATTTACTATTCAATTTTAACTATCATCAATATAATGAGCAGTCAGAGTAATATAATCCTTACTAGTGTATGCAGTCCATACATCAGAAGTCAAGCAAACTCTATTATGAACTTAGCTAAGAGTTGTTTCAACTTCTCTTTCTCCCTTAAATAAATTTTCTGAATATCACTACAAATAGTATTTCTAGAAATAGGAACAACATCAGGATTGATATACTTCACCCAAGCCCTAATCCCAGGATACTCAACAAATGAAAAGAGCAAATCATGTTGAATAATGGTAAATGCACACAATTCACGAAAAACTTTTTGATCTATTTTTCTAGATCTTTATTTTTCATCAGCACTAATTGTCATTTATCCTACATCATGAAACTTTCTCATAGGACACTTTAGAAGATGATAGATCATAGAAGAGGTCCTATATTTTTTCCACCACATTTATATTATTTTTACATCCATTACAAGCTGCCCTTTCTACACCATCTTTGCCTTTCTCCATTTTTGTGAAATAATTCCAAACATCAGAATATTCCCTTGCCCTCTTATTTGATTGCTAAACCCTAGGTTTAGTTTACTTTACTATCTAATTTGGATTCTTCAGGTATTTCATCATCATCCATATTTACAACTTGATTCATTATACTCATAGACCCAGTCATGATGTAAGTAATCAGTCACACACCCACACAATAAAGAACAAGCTAATAATCTACCAATCAACAAAAAAATCAATTAAGATAACAATCAAATAAAATAAAAGAATAAATAAGATATTCAAATAGTAAAATCAGCAATAAGCCTAAAGATTCATAGCAAGTACCAGGTTGTAAATAAGCAGATAATGGAAACTAGGCGACAGCGTCCGGATGCAGTAGCGGCAACAACAGCTCTCTCGGTCTCTTCTCTCTTTCTCAGGCAGATGCACTATAGAGGGGCTGCTAGCATTGATGAGATTCAACGGTTGGTATGGCTCATGCAGGCAAAAAAATTGAAGGAATTTGTTTCAAATTTGGGAGTAATTTTGATATATATAAAAAAAGAGACAGGCCAACCCACCCGAACCTACCATAACCTACAATCCAAATGGGGTGGGTAATCTAACCTGCTTTTAGATGGATTGCTAAAACATGAACCTAATTTGCCCCATTTACATAACGGGGCAGGCCAACCCAATAGGCCAAACCCAAATTGACAACTCTGAGAAGAATGCATACCTCAAGAGACTTTGTCTACCATAAGAGTCTGAAGTGATAAAGTTCATGTATATATATGCATCATGAGGTAGTCCAGTGGCAAATTAGATTGCAAACCATGCCTTCTGGCTAAGATCTATGTGACCAATAGAGCTATGATGAACTTAGCTATCCTTTCCTCCTCCACAGCCAAGCATTGCAATGGGTACAATGATACCCAACATTTGGATTGAGCTTGGTTTGGTAGATGCTTTAAAGCACCCAAGAGTTGGTTTTTTTTTTGTTCGATTGAATTCCAAACTATAGATGGAATTATCTTTTTTATTCTTTTCTGATGAAAGGATGGTAGACCCAATTTTCTATTTCATTCGACTCTCTTCATGGCATGTCACTGATTCTTTGCATATCCACTGACCGACCTTTTACCGTCTTTATCACTTTTGCTTTGTTTCAGCTTCCCTTTCACAAAGAACAACCTTGTTTCCTCTTCCCACTAATAACACATTCCTTAACTACATTAACCACATTACTCTCAGTATAATCTTTCTTTGCGTCAAACTTTAGCTCCACTCCAAAGAGAGAACCATCTCGCTCTGCTAGTGGCTGAATTTGACCAAAAAGCCACAAGTTGTTCCCTTTAAACGTCAAGATACTAGTAGGTTAATGCATCCTATCGTATGCAAATCAACAATTTACAACACACGTTAAAGTCCAATGAGATGGTGATAGCCTCCCTTTGGCAAAGGGAGCTGCTAGAGGGGACAGATGTTGGGGAAGCAGACGGGATGTGAGGCTGGAGTTGGGGAGATGAGTAGATGGGAGCAGCCCTTCATCCTCTATAATTTTTTTTTTTTGATAAGCTCTCTCGACAAATGATGATATATCACCTCCTCTATGCATCACCTTTGAACACCCCAACCAAATCTTCTCAAGTTCGACTTGATCGAATGGTCAAGCATGCAAATAACATCATATATAAAATTGACCTGATATCAAAGGGTACTATTGTGGTGTAAAAGGGAGCACATTATTAGTCCCACATTAATTGTGAATCAAGGAGGACATTATTAGCATCGAAAAGCATCGGTAAGTAAAAAGTGAAAATTAAACTTACCGACGCTTTCATATAGCATCGAAATTTACCGATGATTGTATTCCCGATGCTATTCCACATTGCTAGTCACAAATCCTTTCTGACACTTTTGTGTGTCGCTAAATTATAAGACAGCACCGATACATTTTAAAGGCATTGAAAAGCTATAAACTACAAACACTTATTTAATATTTTTCGATGCTTTATAGCATCGGCAATTATTGAACTAATGATGCTATAAAGCATCGATATTATTCTATTTCAAAAAAAGTAATTTCAAAATAATTTAGTAATCCGTATCAAAATACATAAAATCTGTCCAAAAATTTGTAAAAAAATTCCAACACCAACAAAGTTACAATCAAGACTCTATATAGCATCATAAATCTGTGAATCTATCCAAAATTTATAAGTAAATTCAAACACCAATATGGTCACAATCAACACTCTATATAACATCATAATCAATATATAAACCTATGAACCTATAAACTTATCCAAAATTTATAAGTAATTTCAAACACTAATATAAAGTCATAATAAGCACTCCATATAATATAATAAAGTCATGATTACATTATCTATCATATTCATGAATTGCAATCCACAACCAAGAAGAAGAAAGCAAAAAAAATATCTCAAAAGAAACATAAAGATATCGGGCAATCAGTGATCCATAGGAGCATGATCATCATCAACTCCATGACTGCTGGAACTACCAGAAGCCTACAATAAAGATATAAAATTTAATTAGTTGAGAATACAAAAATCATAATATAAATTAAATGATTATGTATCAACAAATATAAAATATAGTAAGATATATACTCTAGAAGAGTCTACAAACATCTATAATACGAATATCAACTAATCAATCTGAGTCCTTATGGTGGATATCACATTATCATAGCTCTATCTAATCGCCTCAACATGCGCCTCCACCTATGCCTGCACCTGCGCCTCCACCCGCACCTCCAGCTGCTACTCAGTCCATGCCTCCACCTGCATCTCCACCTGTTGCTCAATCCGTACCTCCATCCGACCCTCGAGTAGTTAGATGTATGCCTTAGAAGTTAATCGGACTGACACATTAATTCTTTCTCAGATATAATTTCATACTTGATCTAATTATTTAGAATAGTTAGTTACCATTCATGTAGTGTATATATCCATGAATCGTCCAAAAATTGATAAGATGATGATACATATTCTCAAAAGTTAAGAATTTAAGGTATACATCGTTGATGGTTAATTCTTAAATTGCTCTCGATCAATGGATCATCACGGAGATGATAATTGCTTCGATTAGATTGGTGTACAAATCACCTTCTTAGAATAGATTAGTCTCAAATCTATAATATGGAGATACTGGAGTGAGAGCGTAGGTATTTATTAAAAATAAAGGTACCAAACGTGATCAATACGAGAAGTTACTTGGATGTCTACTCACTTGCTAGTAACTTTCTCGATGCTATAGTAGTATGAATGGTTCTTTGAACTGTGGTGTCTCAGCTATTCACAATAGGATTGTTGTAGTTTGACTATACCATAACTCGATCTCCTAGCCATATAAAATTTTGAAGTGTATATTGGCTATAGTAGGTTCATTGTAGGAATAGGGTGTGCACCTAGATGAGATCTATCGATTTAAAAAAAAGAAGTCCCATGCGATTCGTGAGACTGAGTTTAGAAAGTCTTCGACTGAAGCAAATATGAATACTGAAAAAAAGTACTATAAGAATTCAAAATAAACTTGAGTCAAGCCAATCTTGCATATGATTGATGTTGGGATTTTTCATGACCTCCATCTAGTTGGAACTCATGATAAAAGAATTGAATCATATGAAAACTATATCTAGAAGTTCATTACTTTCATTCTACTGGATTACGACTACATGCTGCTAGACATCATTGATAGATTATGAGACCAACGAGAATTATTTTGATGGTCAATAATTTTCAGTTGGTGAGTTGAAATTGTTTCAATTCATTGAAAGGTGTTTCAATGATATTTTGATGGAGAAAAAAATATATCTCACACCAGATAGAATAAAACCTATGAGATCACACACAAAAGAGATCTTGACTGATCGGAATATTGAATTATGATTTTGAATTGCAAAAGGATCTAACTATCAATGTGATTGATGATTGGACTAATATATAAAATTACATAAAGGACTTGCTAAGAGTGTTGGATGTATGCCCTAAAAGTCAATTTTGGCTGACACATTTCATATCTTTAGGACATGATTTTATACTTATGGGGCAGTTATATTATCATTCATATTTATATGTCCATGAATCATCCAAGGGATTAACAAGATGATGATACATATTCTCAAAAATTAAGAATTTGAGATATGTGTCATTAATAGTTACTCTTGGTCATAGGATCATCATGGGGATGGTGATTGATCCAGATAGATCAGTGCATGGATCACTTTTTTTAGACAGATGGATTTCGAGTCTGCAGTGTAGAGACACTGGAGCGAGAGTGCAGGTGGTTGTTAGAGAACAACTAGCACTGAGCGTAACCAACACGAAAAGCACATAGATGTTACTCATTCGTTAGTGACTTTCTCAATGCCGCAGTTGTATGACTGATCCTTTGATCTGAGATAGTACTACTACTCGCAGTGAGGCTGCTGAAGTTTGATTGACACGTTAACATGCATCTCAATGAGTCCTTATAGTGGATGTTGGCGACAGTTGGTCCACTATAGGAGTGGGGTGTGCATCAAAAAGGGATCTATCGACCTAGCAGAAGGAAGTAGTCCTATGAGATTTAAGAGGCTGAGTCCTTAAGTCTATGGCCATAGCATTGTGATTGATGGAAAAAATTTCATAGAGTCACATATGGACTCAAGCTGATGAATCTATCATATGACCAATGCTGAGGTTTGACAATTTATCCATGATCTGTCATCTGATTGAGACTCACGATAGAGAGACTATATCATGCACTAACTGTACCTAGAAGTTCATCTTTATTCTGCTGGATTGCCACTACATACTATTAGGTGTCACTGGTAGATTGTGAGACTCATAAGGATTATCTTGATGATCAATTATCTTTGATGGACAGAGTTGAAATTGTTCCAACCCATTGAAAAGAGTTTCAATGATATTGTGATAGAGATCACAATAGATCTTACTACCGGACAGAATAGAACCTATGGGATCACACACAAAGAGACTTTTGACTGATCAGATGGTTAAATTACGATTATGAATCGTAACAGGATTTGATTATCAATTTGATTGATAATTGATCTAATACAAATGTTCCATTATGTAACTCACTAAAGAATTAATGAGTTATAGGAGGATTAATTAGTAATATGATTGCTAATTGACTCAAATTGATTGAGCAATGGAGTTTGCATCAAGTCTAATTTGATTGGATTTAATTTGACTCATTTTGGATTTGATTTGATCAACCCTATAGGGTTATAGGATAACCCCAAAGGATCGGATGATTAGTCCCACTTGAATTAAGATTTGGATTTGACCTAATTTTAATTAGACTAGGATGTATGTATTCTTAATTAGACTAGAAATCTTAATTAGATTAGGTGCACCAAATTTTATGGTGCACCAAATTTTAATTAGATTAGGATTAAAATTGAGCACCAAGAAAAATCCAATTGGACTAGAACTCCTTCTCCAATTAGGAGACATCTAATCTAAATTAATTGAACTCCAAATCAAATTTAGATTTTTATTATTTGAGTCTAATTTGGTCTTAATTTGATTAGGATTAGTTGAGATTTTATTGGGTTTAAAACAGCCATTAAACAAGAGTCCCATGATCATGAAACTCTTCCCTATCCATGCACCATATAAGCCTCACGCCAACTATTTTTTGTGCACCACCTACCAACCAAGTTTTAACGTGATTTCTCCCTTCTTTTAATGTGTAAGCAAGAAGGATTTTCTCCCTTGAATTATCATGGAAATATGGGTATATATGGCTTAGTTTGTGTGGCACAAATTAAGGAGAGTCCAAGGTTACAAGGACTCTTGATTCCTATCCAAGTTAGGACATCTCTTTTGGCCTATAAATGCCCCACCATATGGGACATGTAAGGTGAGATTTAGACCAGGTTTTAGACGCCATAAACCAGAGGTTTACCATGGAAACCAAGAGAAAAAAAAGGAAGGGATGGCGTGAACTTGTGGGGCGCAAAGGTATGTATGATCCTTTCTTTCATACAACCAAAAGTTGGTTGTTAGAACATCTTATCTTCTCCCTTTTGTCCATATTTAGACATGGTTGTCTCTTCCTCCTTTTGTCCAAAAGTTGGATAAAAATTATTACATCTCTATTGTAGAGATTTAGTGTATGAATTTTAGGAAGAAAAGAGAAAAAAGGATTCTTCTCATGATCTCTAACATAGAGATCAAGATCCTCTTATATCTTCTTGTTCTCTAAGAATGTTTTAGGAGAAAAAAAGATTTTCAACCATTAAGATACGATCTCTGCAAGGAAGCTAGCACCTCGATGAGATCAAAAGGCTTCTGATCAGATCAGAGTCTCGTGTGGATATCCATAGAAGTCGGACGCTTGTGCGGCTATAAGAGACCTTCGAAAGACATCCATGATTATCAGTTCACGTTAAAGATTGATCCATATCTATGTATGTTTAAATTTATTTTTTTTTATTTGATTTCTGTATCTAAATTTTATCTCACAT
>KE504808.1:281032-299112 GCA_000441515.1 Elaeis oleifera | reverse complement strand
CTTCCTTCGGACGATAGGTCTCGAGTCTACAGTGTAGAGATACTGGAGCGAGAGTGTAGGTGGTTGTTAGAGAACAACTAATACTGAGCGTGACCAACACAAGAAGTCACATGGATGTCTGTTCACTCGTTAATGACTTTCTCGATGCTGCAGTTATATGACTGATCCTTTGACCTGAGATGGTACTACTACTCGCAGTGAGGTTGCTGGAGTTTGACTGACACGTTAACATAGGTCTCAATGAGTCCTTGTAGTGAATGTTGGCGACAGTTGATCCACTGTAGGAGTAGGGTATGCATCAAGATGGGATCTATCGATCCTAGCAGAAGGGAGTAGTCCTATGAAATTTAAGAGGCTGAGTCCTTAAATCTATAGCTATAGCATTATGATTGATAGAAAAGAGTTTCCATAGAGTCACATATGGACTCAAGCTGATTGAATATATCATATGACCTATGTTGAAGTTTGACGATTTATCCATGACCTGCCATCTGGTTGGGACTCATGATAGAGGGACTGTATCATGCGCTAACTGCACCTAGAGATTCATCTTTTATTCTGCTAGATTACCACTACATACTGCTAGGTGTCAATGGTGGATTGTAAGACTCATAAGGATCATCTTGATGATCAGTGATCCTTAGTGGGCAGAGTTGAAATTATTCTAATCCATTAAAAAAATTTAATGATATTATGATAGAGATCACAATATATCTTACTACCAGATAGAATAGAACTTATGGAGTCACATACAAAGAGGCTTTTGACTGATCAGATGGTTGAATTACGATTATGAATCGTAACAAGATTTGATTATCAATTTGATTAATAATTGATCTAATGCAAATGTTGCATTATGTAACTCGTTAAAGAGTTAGTAAGTTATAGGAGGATCAATTAGTAATATGATTGCTAATTGGCCCAATTTGATTAAGCAATGGGACTTGCATCAAGTCCAATTTGATTGAATTTAATTTGACTTATTTGGGTTAATTTGATCAACCCTATAGGGTTATAGGATAACCCCAAAGGATCGGATGATTAGTCCCAGTTGAATTAGGATTTGAATTTGACCCAATTTTAATTAGACTAGGATGTATGTATTCTTAATTGGACTAGAAATCTTTATTTATGGTACACCAAATCTTAATTAGATTAGGATTAAAATTGAGCACCAAGAAAAAGTCCAATTGGATTAGGACTCCTCCAATTAGGAGACATCTAATCTAAATTAATTGGGCTCCAAATTAGATTTGGATTCCTATTTATTTGAGTCTAATCTGGTCCTAATTTGATTAGGATTAGTTGAGATTTTATTGGGTTTAAAACAGCCATTAAACAAGAGTCCCATGATCATGAAACTCTTCCCTATCCATGTGCCATATAAGCCTCACGCCAACTATTTTTTGTGCGCCACCTACCAACCAGGTTTTAACGTGATTTCTCCCTTCTTTTAACATGTAAGAAAGAAGGATTTTCTCCCTTGAATTATCATGTAAAATCTGGGTATATATGGCTTAGTTTGGGTGGCACAAATTAAGGAGAGTCCAAGGTTACAAGGACTCTTGATTCCTATCTAAGTTAGGACATCTCTTTTGGCCAATAAATACCCCACCATATGGGATGTGTAAGGTGAGATTTAGACTAGGTTTTAGATGCCATAACCAGAGGTTTACCATGGAAAACCAAGAGAAAAAAAAAGGAAGGGATGATGTGAACTTGTGGGGCACAAAGGTATGTAGGATCCTTTCTTTCTTACAACCAAAAGTTGGTTGTTAGAACATCTTATCTCCTCCCTCTTATCCATGTTTAGACATGGTTGTCTCTTTCTCTTTTTTGTCCAAAAGTTAGACAAAAATTATTACATCTCTATTGTAGAGATTTGGTGCATGGATTTTAGGAAGAAAAGAGAAGAAATGATTCTTCTCATGATCTCTAGTGTAAAGATCAAGATCTTCCTATATCTTCTTGTTCTCTAAGAGTGTCTTAGGAGAAAAAAATTTTCAACCATCAAGATACGATCTCTGCAAGGGAGCTAGCACTCCGATAAGATCAAAAGGCTTCTGATCAAATCAGAGTCTCGTGTGAATATCCGTAGAGGTCGGACGCTTGTGCGGCTACAAGGGACCTTCGAAAGACATCCATGATCATCAATTCATATTGAAGATTGATCCATGTTCAGATATATTTTAAATTTATTTATTTTTATTTAATTTTTATATCTAAATCTTATCTCACATATGATGATCCTGTTTATGGTTTGAAGATTTGATCTTATGCACGCTTAGATTAAATTAGATTTAATTTGAAAAATTTTTAAATTCTGCTGCATACTTATTTTGAAAAATCATGCATACATGAAACCATAAAACTCCAACAAAGATTTAGTAAGTTACAGGAGGACTTAATTATAATTATTGCTAATTATTTGATTTGATCAAATATGGATCGAATTATATCAGATCTAATCTGATTGAATTTGATTTATTTGGTTTCCTAGTCCAAATAGAATTTTGATTTAATTCTAATTGAGTTAGACTCAATTTAGATTTGAATTGGATTCGAATCAGAGTGAAATTAAGTTAGGATTTTAGAGTCCTATTAGATTGGGACTCTCTTCTCTTATCCATGCCCTAAAGGAGATCATGCCCAATACTTTCACGCCAAAAGAGATTTTGCATGTGGAATTAAGTTGGCACGAGAAAGAGAGGTGCTAAAAGGTAGTGGGTGGCACATAAGAGTCCTCTTGATAGACTCTTAACAAACTCTACCAAAACCCTAATCCATGGTTTAAATAGGGATAAGAAGTGGCACCTCAACTAATCTTAACATGGAGAGAAGAAGAAAAAGGGTGGTGCGTGCGTGCAAGGTTGTCGCGCACAAAAAGAAAAGAAAAGGAGAGGAGGGAGTGCTTCATGTGATGGATGCCTCACCCTGCCTCTCCTTTCCTCTCTTCCAACATTCATGAGATGGACATGATTCTTCTCTCTTTCTTGGTCCAAGAGTTGAGTGCCTCATCTCTCTCCTTCTCCTCTATAATCAATCCAAGAGTTGGATAGAAGAAAAAAAAGATATTTGATCTCTTATCTTTTCAAGATTTTCTTCTTTCTTTTGAGAAGAGAAAAGAAAAGAAATCAGATTAAATCTGATTTCTTGATCCTCCTATAATCTCTTTAATTTTTTTAAGAAGAGAATCAAAAGAGATAAAAGATTCGATAATTCAAAGAGTGATCTTTACAAGAGAGCTAACACCCCGATGAGATCGGGATCTCTGGATCAGATCAATCTCGTGTGGATACCTATAAAGGTCGAACATTTATGTGGCTTCAAAAAATCTTGAAAATATCCACAAATCATCAGATTGCAACTTCAACACACCATGAAGATATCTACGAATCATCGGATCATGGTGAAGATCTACCTGCGTAAAGATAAAATCTAATTTTATTCTACATAAATCTTAATCTTGTACATATGATGATGCCTGGCTTTATATTGAGATATGATCTCTATATATGCCTGATTAGATTAGATCTAGTTAGAGATTTATTTTAACATCATTCTGACATAAGGTTGTCCTAATATAACGTTGATACTTTATGTTGCATAGTTATCTTAAAATGATGTTAAAAGATTTTTAAAATTTTTTTCGTTGCGTATTTAAAATTTTAAAATCTCTACATGCACATCGGATCGTCATGTGATGGTATTTCTAACAGTGGTATCAGAGCCATCTCATTATTGCAAGATTAAAAGTAGACTTCAAATCTGAAAATTATTTTCAAATCTAAAATTATGAATGATTATGGAAAGGAGATGGAGTTCAAGATCTGAAAATTTATTTTCAGATTTGAAAATCTAAATAATTAAAATTCATGTGATAGATTTCATGATCTGAAAATCTATTTCAGATCTGAAATTCAGATTATTTTATGTTCATGTATTGTTTTCAAGATCTAAAAATTATTTTAAGATCTAAAAATCTGATTTCTTATGTTCATGCATCCAAAAATTCAATATCTAATTTTTATGTGATGTGAATCTTGTTAGATCTAAATTTTATCTTTATTATATTTCATACATGAGATGATATTCATAAATAGCGATTCATCTTGATGTGATCTGTGATGATATTGATATTTTCAAATTATAGTAATTTGATTGAACATAAGATAAGATTTTATAAATCAATCTAAAATCATCCTGATATAAGATTGTTCTAGCATAATGAGGGTCGTTATATGGTATGGTTGTCTTAGGATGAAAAGAGATTGATACATAAAACATTATAAGCAATTAATATGAATATAAGAACTATGTGATAGTCATGCATGTATTTTTCATAGAAATGTATAGTGATCTTCATGAATCAATACAAACTCTTGGAGTAAGATTGTATCATAAATGCACTTTAGATGGTTGCAATTTCTCAATCTGTGGTGAGAAACCAAAGCCAAGCCTAATTTGGAATAGATTGACCTATTGATGTCTAAGATAAGTGCTTTAAAAGGTGGTTACTTAATTAGGACCATTACATCGCAGCAGAGAGCCTCCCATCGATCATCACTTATCTGGCCAATTTGGTTTACCAAATTTTAACTTAAGGAGCTTAGTGTTGAGTTCATCGTGATTGCATTGCACTATGAGTCTGATCTTGATAAGTCAAGATGCGATCTCACTAGTAGATCCAATATAATTATGGATTTATATGTGATGTAAACAAACAATTAAAATCTAAGAAGACCTAAATTAAATCTCTTCATAAATATTAAGTCGAGCAATTTTCTACCATTATAGATGTGCGAGCCCTTTCGGATGTTGATTGTTCTCGACTGAATATAATGGTTCAGTTACATCAAAAAAGATGCAACCACTCTATTAGCATGAGATGCTTCGAGGTAGAGATGGAGTTGGACTCAATAACTGTTAGGTGAGGGGATCCAATGACGGCTTTACATCTGATAGTGAATGATGGATCTAACTTAACTAAAGAATGAGATCAATAACTATTAGGTCAGGCTTCAGAAATTAGAGATCGATGACTACTACAATTTGCTTGAGAAGTATTGAAAAAGAGTTGTCTACTCATTGATTGACACATTACCAATAACTATTAAGTGAGGTGGTGTACCAATTGGTGGGACAGCAATACCCATATGAAATCCTAGTCACAAAGGTTATCTGTTTCTTTATCTGAAAAGTGTAAGAGATTCGAGAAAATAATGAGAAATATATTTATTTAAAAATTTAAATAATATTAAATCAAGTATGAATATCTAACTAGAATTTCTACTCTTTGATAGAATAAAATATCGGCTTTAAATCCTTTAGCTTACATATTAGAACCAATTGACTAACAAACAAGTTATAAAGACCGGCTTAAAAATCTAAAATAGTTTTAGATTTCAAAAAGATTAAGCTTATAATATGACTAGGATATTCTTATGTTACCAAACCATCCCATAATTGATCAAAAGACAATCAGTTCATGATCATTGTTTGACAATGATTAAAGACTTGGATGAGCTTGAGAAGCTCCACCTTGCACAAGAAATTACGAATAGATTTGATCCAACAATCTCTTACCAATTTATATAGACAGTTTATAGTAAACTACCACATGAATTAGATTGATTGCACTTGGTTAAAATGTTGAACATGTTGGTGACTATCGAAAAGATCTTGAAGAGTTTAAAGGGCAGGGTTCTCGTAGTAGAGCGAACTTCTATTTCCAAGAGATGGTCTACTTGGAAGAAGAAGTCCATGAAGAAACATATATAAGTCCAAGAGCAAGCCAAAAAACGAACTGTCCTTTATACCTGAAAAGCCTAAAGAAAAAAAAAGAGACATGCCTTGAGAAGGTATGTTAGGTTTGCTCAATATCGATATCCGAGCAGATCCAAAAATATCTAAGAGATCCAAAAATGAGATGAATTTGAAGTATATGTGGAATCTCAGATTTGGTCATCGAATGGCATGAGCTTTTAGGCTCATCGACTCTTGAGTTATTTTCAATTTATAAATTCTACCTTCGGGGATAAATGGCCAAATTATCCTTTGTGAGACACAGGGTGAGGACCACTAAGATACTCGATCTGGTATACACTAATGTGTGTAGCCCATTTGAGTGGTTATCTTTACTTCGTTACTTTATCGATGATTTTTTACGGCATAGGTACATGTGTGAGATACAAATCTGAAGCCTTTAAAAAATTTAAAGAATTCAAATATGAGGTAAAAAAGTAAACTAAAAAACTCTGAAGGTTCTTTAATGAAATCGAGGAGATGTATATCTTAGTGAAAGTTTCTAATCCATCTCAAGAAAATAGCATAATTTCACAATGGACTCTTCCTAGTGCACCTCAATTCAAGGGTTGTCGGAAAGGAAGAAAGGACCCTATTTGATATGGTCTAATCCATGATGAACATCACTGATCTTTCTTATACCTTTAAAGATAAGCTTTACTGCTGAATAGTTTCTCTAAGTCTATTCCTATCACGTCGTATAAGATGTGGCATGATAAGGATGTCCGATCTATATCAAGCAACAACAGGCAGACAAATTAGAGGTTAGATCTATGAGAGCTTATTTTTAAGGTATCCTAAAGAATTTAGGGCACACTACTTTTACTTCCCAAAGGATCACAATGTGATTGTGATCCAACATGCTATATTCTTGAAGAAATAGTTTATCTAAAATAGAGATAGTGGGAGGAAATTAAGCTCAAAGAGAAAGTATTTAAGAGTAATGAGTCATAGAACATAAAGAACTTATTTATATTGAGCTAGTACATATAGTACCTCCTCTACCTCTTAAGTCGAGTAATATCTCTCATCTTACTGAAAGATACTTAGGTATTCTAAATGAGAATATAGAGAAAATATTCTTTATGGGAGATAGAGAACATGGAGATGATCTTAAAACTACTACGAATCGATGTTAGACATCAATTTTGAGAAATAATTGAATGTAATGAAGTCAAAAATTTTCTCGATGTATTCTAACCAAGTCTGATCCTTAGTAGATCCATCAGCAGGTATAGTATCTATTGGATTCAAATCTCTGCAAAAGAAAGAGATATAAAGAAAGAGACCTTTAAAGCAAGCATATCAAAATAAGGATACTCAATGCGATCAAAAGGTTTGATCTCATCAAGAACAGGAGGAAACATATATTTATAAGAAGGTCAGTAGGAGTATTGTTATATTCCTCGTATTGTATGTGAATTTCATCTTGATTGAAAATGTTGTTCCCATATTGATTTTGGTTAGAATATGGTTGTCTAAAAAAATTCTCCATAAAAGATCTTTAGAAACATCCTATAAAAATCTATGAGATAGATATAGGTCTATGAGATAGATCTAAGAGGATACTAATTTCATAGAAGATGTACATAGAAAAGGTGCTGAAAGAATTCAGCATAAAAATCTTAAGAGAATTTTACCCCTTTGGCATGGATTAATCTCGCTGATAAGATGTGTGGGACATATCTGTAGAGATACAGTACATGAGCTAGATCTCTTGTGCTTTAGCTTGTGGGAGCGTCATGTATGCCATACTATATACATGACCCGATTTATCTTTGCTGTGAATATCACGAGCAAATATCGGTTAAATCTAGACTGAGATTACTAGATAGCTGTGAAAATATTTTTAAGTACTTGAGAAGTACTTAAGATATGTTTATGATCTTTAAGGAGAATCAAAGTTGAGGTAAAGGATACAATGAATCAGACTTTATGTCTTCTGATGATGGTAAAGAGTCTACATCAAAAAGCTGTTTCCTTATGCAATATAGATTCGATAAATTGAAAGAGTTCCAAACAACCGATCATTGTAAATTTTAGAAGCTGTATATGTTGCTGCTTATGAGATTGCTAAGAAAGCCTTCTGATTAAAAAGAATTTATTACAGAACTGATGTAATGTCATTAGATAGTATAACACTATACTACGACAACATTAGGCGCCATTGCTTTAACTAAGGGGCCTTGGTCTCACCAAAATTCCTAGCACATAAGAGCAATTATTCGTGACTATTTCTAGAAGCTAGAATTTAAAAATTAGAGTAGACCCCACAGAAATGTGGTGGACCCATACACTAAACCATCTTACCAGCAGAGGATCAAAGCATATCTTAAAAAGATGGAGCTTAAGTCTATGGTAGATTGGCTTTAGTATAAGTAGGAGATTGTTAAATATATATCCTAGAAGTCAATCAGACTGATATAAATTTTTTAGAATATAATTTTATACTTGACCTAATTATTTAAGATAATTAGTTACCATTCATGTAGTATATGTATCCATAAATCATCCAGGGAGTTGATAAGATCATGACACATATTCTCAAGAGTTAAGAATTTGTGACATGTATCATTGATGATTAATTCTTAAATTACTTCTGATCGATGGATCATTACGGAGATGGTGATTAATCTGGTTAGATTGGTATGCAGATCATTTTTTTAGGATAAATGAATCTCGAATCTACAGTATGGAGATACTAGAGTGAGAGTGTAGGTATTTGTTAGAGATCAAAGGTACCGAATGCGACCATCACGAGAAGTCACTTGGATGTCTACTCACTCGTCAGTGACTTTCTCGATGCTATAGTAATAGTGCGAATTATTTTTGACTTATGGTGTCTCAGCTATTCACAATGAGATTGTTGTAGTTTAACTATACCATAACCTGGTCTTCTAGCCATACGGAGCCTTGAGGTGTATGTTGGCTACAGTAGGTTCATTGTAGGAATAGGATATGCACCTAGATAGGATCTATTAATCTCAGAAGAAAAAAAAAGTTCTGTACGATTCATGAGACTGAGTTCAAAAAGTTTTCGATCAAAATAAGCGTGAATACTGGAAAAGAGTTTTCATAGAAATACGAAATGAACTCGAGTCGAGCCAATCTTGCATATTACTGATGTTGTATTTTGACAAATTTTTCATGACCTCCGTCTAGTCAAGACTCATGATAGAAGAACTGAATCACAAGGTAACTACACCTAGAGGTTCATTACTTTTATTCTGCTGGATTATCACTACATGCTACCAGACATCACTGATGGATTGTAGGATCAATGAGAATTTTTTTGATGATCAATAATTCTTAATTGATGAGTTAAAATTGTTTCGATCTATTGCAAGAAGTTTCAACAATATTTTGATAAAGATCAAAGTATATCTCACTATTAGACAAAATAGAACCTATAGGATCATATACAAAAGAGGTCCTAACTGATCAGGATATTGAATTATGATTTTGAGTAGCAAAAGGATCTAATTATCAATGTGATTGATAATTAGACTAATATATAAAAGTTACATAAAGGACTTACTAAAAGTTAGTAAGTATAGGAGGACTTAATTGTAATTATAACTAATTATTTGATTTGATCAAATATGGGTTGAATTAAATCAGATCTAATCTGATTGGATTTGATTTATTTGATTTTCTAATCCAAATAGGATTTAGATTTAATTCTTAATTGGGTTTGACTCAATTTAGATTCGAATTGGATTCGAATCGAAGTAAATTAAGTTAGGATTTCAGAATTCCATTAGATTAGGGCTCTCTTCCCTTATCCACACCCCAAAGGAGATCATGCCTAAGAATTTGATGCCAAAGAGGTTTTGCATATGGAATTAAGTTGGCACAAGAAAGAGAGGTGCTAAACAGAAGTGGGCGGCACATAAGAGTCCTTCTCTTGATGGATTCTTAACAAACTCCACCAAAACCCTTATCCATGGTTTAAATAGGGATAAGAAGTGGTGCCTCAACTAATCTTAACATGGAGAGAAGAAGAAAAAGGGTGGTGCGTGCATGCAAGAGTTGTGGTGCACAAAAAAAAAAAGAAAGGAGAGGAGGGGTGCTCCATGTGATGGATGCCTCACCTTGCCTCTCCTTTCCTCTCTTCCAACATCCATGAGATGGACGTGATTCTTCTCTCTTCTTAGTCCAAGAGTTAGATGCCTCATCTCTCTCCTTCTCCTCCATAATCAGTCCAAGAGTTGGATGGAAAGAAAGAAAAAAAATTGATTTCTTATCTTTACAAGATCTTCTTCTTTCTCTTAAGAAGAGGAAGAAAAAAAAATTAAATTAGATCTGATTTCTTGATCCTCCTACAATTTTTTTGATTTTCTTAAGAAGAGAATCAAAAGTGATAAAAGATTCGATGATCCAAAGAGCGATCTCTGCAAGAGAGCTAACACTCCGATAAGATCAGAATCTCCTGATCAGATTAGCCTCATGTGGATACTTGTAGAGTCTGATACTTATGTGGCTTCAATGGATCTTAAAAATATCCATAAATCATCGGATCGCAGCTTCAACAGACCATGAAGATATCTACGGATCATCAGATTGTGGTGAAGATCTACCCATGCAAAGATAAAAATTTGATTTTATTTTTACATACATCTTAATCTTGTACATATGATGATATCTGACTTTATGTTAAAATATGATCTCTATGCATGCTTGATTAGGTAGATCTAATTAGAGATTTATTTTAACATCGTTCTGACAAAAATTATCCTGGCATAATATTGATACATTATGTTGCATGGTAGTCCTAGAATGATGTTGAAAATTTTTAAATTTTTTTTCACTGTGTATTTAAAAATTTTTGAAATCTCTGTATGCATACTGGATCGCCATGTGACGGCATTTCCTAACACGAGCTACGAATATCCATATTGCTAGAGCTCTCTCTAGCATTCTGAGTGTATCGACGCACGTTAAATAATTAAGTGGGATGACTCTAACTCCATAATCCCTCATTCGATCAAAATGATCCGATTCCAACAACTCTATCATCACCTGGGCCTCAACTTGATTGGTCTCTATAGATGCCGAAGACTCGTCACATGCTCTGCAACAAGAAAGATGACTCTCTTCTATATTCAAAAAAATATATATATTAATTTATACTTAAAAATAAACTACATATCGTTGCACTGAATGATTATCAATACATCTAAATATATCACTCGACTTGTCGCTAACAAAACGACCATCTCGATGAACATGAGTCATCCTATATCCTTTCCATACTCATCCATCTATAGAAAACATAAATTTTACAAGATATATAATCCATAAATGTTAATTGATAAATTCTAATACTTTCAATAAAATCTATGCATATCATGATATATGATATTGATACATTGTATGCAATTTTATTAAGAAACATGAGGATTGTATATACCCAAATTAGTTTAAAAATTATAATATGCTAAAGATTTGAAGAATATATAAATTCTTGCCTACATCGTGCGTAGCTCTTCAACCCCGATATGTGAGGAATAGATAGAGCTGCTCATGCTGCTCTACCAAAATCAAAATATGCCTATGGAATAACATAAAGAGTGTGATATATCTTTTATATATGACCATGCCTGCTGGATAGGAATCAAGGGATCCATGAGTACTTCATAGCATATAGCTGAATACTGCGACTCTATTTTGTTCTGGCATAAATATTTGGAGATATTTAGATCGCAATCAAAATTAGAATTAGAATGGATTAGAATCAAAATCAGAATCAAAAGGTCAAATCCCTCAAAGTATTTGATTCATGATTGGGATTGGAATCGAGATGAAAATTTAAGTCCTTAGGGTAGAGTAAGGATTGAATTTTAGATAAATTGGACCATTTCCATTCCATTTCAGAATCAGAATTAGAATAAGGCTTCTTTCAATCAAACGGTAGGAACGAGAGTCATCGATTCATATTCCGATTTCAGACTTCAACTCCTTCTAATCAAACACTTCTTTAGTGAAAGCTCAATCAGAAAAACGTGCATTACAGTCATGTTATTCTTTGGAGTCAACTCTTGACAATTAATATGAATGGCCATTTGTGGATGATAATATTAATTTATAAATTATTTTTCATACTATTTTTTTTTTAAACCAAATAGTTGATTTGTTAATTTATCGCAACAAAATTTTTGTTATGGTTTGCAGAGCTTCGTACTATGTTTATTTTGCAAGTACGAAATCTAGATCAAGTCTTCAATTGTTTACACGTCGGCCGACCCGCTTGCAGTTCAAGCCGTGTTGGGGTTTTCAAATATCATAATTCTATCCTTCTCCTTATTTTGCCACTTTCTATTTTTTAATGATTGTTAGTCGCTCGGGTACGCAATTATGAATGAATCAATAAGTATGTAGGAGGAAGAAACAGAAAACACCAAGAATTCTATATATGCAAACACATTATTCTGCAAAATAAATTAGAAAAGATGAATTAAATAATATCTGTTTAATTGGAAAATAATTGAAGGGATGAGCTATGGCACCATGTTAAGGTTGCTCTACTATGATTTGAAGATCACGAGCTTGAAATACAAAAAAGCTTCTTCATATACAGGAATAAGGCCATGTATATTGAATCCTCCCTGGATCCTAAGGTAGCAGAAGCCTCATGCACTAAGCCAACAAGCATCATTTAAAAAAACTAGAGCATGTGATTAATAAAGCAAAAAATTTTCATGCTGAAGATCTATCCTGATACCATGTCTTCTACAGCCTTATGAAGCTTGTGCTGGGGGAACCAAGGGGAAATAAATTTCTGGTGGTTTCCGATAGAATCCGGCTGGAGATGGGGGAAGACCTAGGAAAAACAAGAAGTTGAGAGTCTCATAAACATGAAAAGGGCGTTCGGATGAAATTGGAGACTTTTTGGATGAGGTTTGGCGATCGGTGGTGGGAGGCTTCACAAGGGATTTTGTCCCTTTAAATAGACATGGAGGGGGAAGGAGTTTGACTCCCTCTCAACCTCCAATTCTAACTCCAATCCGGAGTTTTAACGGAAGAAGAAAGAAGACTCCCGAGAAGTCTTCTCCCTATTATTTTTCTTCATTTTTTTTTGTGCTTTCAGATCTACACATAAAGTTTGGGGTATCACATTCTTCCATCCTAAAATAAATTATCCTCAGAAATTTTTTTTTTCCTTGCTCAGATCCTCAAAAATCTAGCGTTACTTCTACCTCAAGTCATAATCATCCTCAAATTTCAAAATCAAATTTTCATCACAATACCTTTCAAATCAAATTACAATTCTAATCAATTTAAAATAATTCTGACCACTATGCTTCTGCTATACACTTTAATTCAATCCATCAATGATACCCACTTATGTCAAATCTAGGATTTCTAAGTTGTCACAAGCAATATAAGTTATCCCAAAGTCCCTAATGTCTACCTACCTACACTCAAGTTTGAATCTATGTGTCACAATTCATCCACTTATACTCTGATACCATGTTAATCGTCATGCCTCTGATCCAGATCGTAAGTCGGAGATTGCGGCAACCAATGCATAGTTATAGAAAACTCTCTCCATAAGCATACAAAGCATTCCATACATGATACCATAAAGCAACAGCAGAACACAATTCAAATAATTAATATTCAATTTTATTTAAAAATTTACTAAATCAAATATCTTATAAAATAATATTTTATAATCTTGTGTCAAAGTTCAATAAATCCTAATCTAAATAAAATATCAAAATCTATCTCTACTTCGCTCTCCCATGTCAAAATCTCAAGTTGAGTTAGTCCTCTGAATCTATAAAATAATTAAATATAGAGTAATGAGCTAAACAGCCCAATAAACAATACACTCTTTGGCAGACAAATTCAGTAATAATAATATATTAAAAAAATATGCAAGATGTATCAATTTAAACATACAAGACTAATCAAAATAAGATCATTCAAATTCAATCTTTTCAAATTCACTTTCAAATTTATAAATTGATTTCTTTCAAAATATTTGGTTTATCTCGACAATCATAAATTAATCACAGTACTAGTGCATAACTCTTACCGATATGGTATCGATATACCAACACACAATCTTCACTGATAGAGTGTCGATATACCAGTGCACAACCCCCACTAGTAGGATGTCAATATATCAGCGCATAATTCTCACTAGTAGGATATTAGTATACCAATATATAATATCCACTGACAGGATGTTGATATGTCAATATATAACCCTCATTGGCAGAATATTGATATGCCAATATATAATCCCAATTGGTGAGAGGTTTCGATATATAGTTAGACTGCAAGTCAAAATCTATTTCGACTCAAATCTTTCTTTTCGATAAAATCAGTTTCGTATTTCAATCGAATAATATACAAAACTATCCGAAATCAAAATCAATCGATCAAAATTTCTTAACGTAATTAATACATTCAATAATGCATCAAGCAATATTCCATAATAGAAAAAATCAACAAATAAATATCATGCTTCATATTCATAAATCATAAATCATATGATTCAAAATTTAATGATATAAATATTATATAATTTATCGATAAATCTAAAAAAAAAGTTGTATTTCTTATCTCGCACGTATTTCAATAAATTCATATAATCTCATAAATTTTTTTTCAAAAGCTTTAGTTCATAGATCACATCATAGTATCCCATAGCTAGATATCATTTTGTCAAGACAACTACATCCTATACATAATTAAGTCCAATAATCAGAAAAGATCTAATTAAGAGAGACATGATGAACAGTCCCACGATCCAAATTGATCTAGTCATGATAATTTATTCAATCATGATCAAACTAAATGATTTAAAGTTTCTCAATCGGGTCAACTGAAACTCAAAGCTATAGATCTCAAACTTTTTACTGATTTTATAAATCAAGCAGAGAGAGAATATCGGAGGAGATAGAAATCAATCAAAGTGGAACAAGACCAATCAGGGAATACTGTCTGACATCCCAATTGATCTGATCAAGGTGAATTAATCAAATCATAAATTAACTAATGTATATATGGTCTGATAAAAATTATGGATGATCGAATCTAGAAGAATTTAATCTGACCAAGATGGATACCGGCACGCTGTCCGACGATCGTGGATCAGGATCTTTCTTTTTCAAATTCAAATCAAAATTATTGAAAGAGAATTTTTTACTGGATCAGTCATAGAGAAAGAAAACTCCATAGAGAGAGAAATAATTCTAGAGAGAAAGTGGAACCCTCTAAAGAGAAAGTAGAAAGTGGAGAGAGAAAGTGGGAAGGAGAGAGGAAAGAGAGAGGGAAGGGAGAGAAACCCCTCCCTCTTTCTTTTTTTCCTTTCTTTCTCTTTTCCTTTTCTTTTTCTTTTTTTCTCTTTCTTTCTTCCTATGTTTCTTCCTAACGGAATAGAGGACTTGATGTCCCTACTTATTCCTTGGATCGGAGGCTCCGACCGGTATGCGGTGGTCGGTGGTAGCAAGGGCTATGATGATGCAACCCAAAGCTTTCAGACCGGTGGTCCGCGATGATCACCAGTGCTAGAAAACCAAAAAGAGAAACGAAACCAAGGGAAAAATAGGGAGGATTCCAAACAAATTTTCGACAGTTGCTGATAGAATCTGACTGTCGATGGCTCACTAGAAATGGGAGAAGACCTAGGGAAGAAAATAAAGAAGTTGGAGTCTCATACCTCATCTCCGGTGATGTTTCAAAGCCAACATGAAGAGGGTGTTCAGGTGAAGTTAGGGACTTTTCTAGTGAGGTTTGGCAGTCAGTGGTGGCAGGCTTTACCTGTTGCTGCTCGTTTCGACTAGATTGGAAGGCAGATAGCTGGTCTTTGCACAGAAAGTACTGGAGTGACCTGTAAAAGAATTCGAACAGGAGATTTTTGCTCCTGCAAGGATCTTCCAACGCTCAAGTCAGATTCAGAGAACAAAGAGAGCAACAATGAGTTCTCTGAGAGGGATTGCTTACCTTGATCCTCGGAGCTTTAGTTGTTTATATAGAATATTGTCAAACAGCTAGTCAAACAGCTATAAGATCATGCGATCCCGAGATTGTAGGGTCGTTAAACATGCCATTGCGGGTGAGATATTTTAGCCCTTAATCACTCCTACGAAATCAGGAAAGACGGTTATCTTTGAGCCTATCCACTCCAGGTGGACAGCTGTTGCACACGTTAAGAAATAAGTCAGTTGAGGTAACGAAGGTAACTCATGTGTCAGACAAACCACATGGCAAGCAATTAATAGCTCGACTCTACATACCTCAGCTCTATTCTTATGTCCACAGCCACTGCAATAGCTCGACAATCTGAGATATCCCACGATAACATGTTGATCTAAAATACTCATGATACCACCATAGCACTATCCTCCTACTCGAGTCTGAGAATCAGACGAAAGGAGTACTTCAAAAGTTGTACCTCGGATCAAGAAATGCGTATGCTCATGCTTTCGTATGTGCCTCCAGCATTTAAAGTTGATGTCATCAGCCTGACAGGCGGAAGCATGCAGCGAATGATCGCGACTAATGGGACCACATAACTGATAGTTTTTCAAAATTTAATTTCTCCGGACAGCAGCTTTTTGTCTTCACCCTTGTCATCTTTTAAATTTGCCTCTTGGGTGTACGGAGAAGACAACCGTAAGGTTTTTTTGCTCCAAATTTTTGCTGCAACTCTCAACAATTCTTGAAGATAAGATGGATCCAGAGCACTTGAGGAAGCTTGAGTTGGTACTGGCTAGAAAGAGGCAGACTAAAGTTCTGTCCATCAGTCCTTCGGTCCCATCAGGTGGTGATGTGAGGGTTCCAATTGTTGAACCAACTACCATGGCCATGAGGAATGAAAATCCTCCCTCCATCATTGAGTCGATGGTTGCCCCATCGAAAGTCATGGTGAAAGCTCCACCAGAAGGAGTTTCGATAGAAGAGAGGCCAGTAGAGAAGGCACAAGTGATGGACTTGGCCGGCCACCTTGAGGAGGTCCCGATGGTGGCCATACAGGTAGAGGATGGGGGTGGTGGTACATGACGACATGAAGAAAGAAGAACGTCCATCCGCTGATACAAAATGCTCCTACCACAGTCCATGATCGGAAGGAGTGATTGCTCTTCGTCTCCCAGACATCCAATGAGAACTGGGGGTTCGTCACTTGGGATGAACTCCAAGAGGCCGTGCTAAAAGAGCCTTTACTGGATCAATGCCTAACGCAGAAAGTAGAGATCTTGCATAACTTCAAGGTTCCGACGCTGAAGAAACTTCTGACGGCACAAATGCTATTCAATGCCAGTATCAGCCAAGCTGCTCCTTAAGGTGCATATAGATTTCCTGTCTCAAAGCCATGTGTTCCTTGATTTTTACTTTGCTTTCACACTAACCGTTCGATTTTTGCTTTGTAGAGATGGTTGTGGTGACAGACCCAAATTTGATAAAAAAATTGGAGGAGCAAGCCCATCAAAAAAGGATAGCTAAACCTATGAATGGTCGGAGCAGCCGAATCAAGATTAGATGTCCCCCCGTGCTGTCGGCTTCTAGGTCTGAGGGTCCTAAGCCTCCTCGTGCCCGCGACCTTAGAGTTGTGAGGGTTAGCTTGACTTCTTCGGCTTCTGATGGAGATCAAAGAACCAAATGAGTCGAGCTTCTGAAGAGGCAATCTAGAGCCTACCGGTCCCTGAAGAGATAATTCCAAGCTTGTCGACTCCTCTTGTCATCGCATTCTTCCTGAAAGATGAGCTAGCCAAAGAGGTTGGGACTTCTAGGGCCGCACCGGCTACACTGAAATTTGAGGCTTCAGCCTTAGAAGACTATCAGCTAGCGCACAAGCTATTCACCGGCATGCTTCTTCCAGCCGATGCAACCAAGCTGCTAGCCGAGCTGCATAGGGAGCTGAGGAGAAAAGCCGTGAAGAGCTTTATATAGGTAAGTCAAAGTTTCTGTGACTGTTATTTTAAACATACATTTATCATGTTCACTGATTAGAGGTTTCTCTTGATAGCTCACCCATTATTTGAATGGGTATATGGAGAGCTGTCGCGATCTTTCAGCTGAAGCAAAGAAACACCAGGCCAATGCTAAGACGCTCAAGGGCACTAGGGACAAGGCTGTAAGGGAGGCTGGAAAGGTCTGTTAGATGTGTGCCCTAGATGCCAGATTGGCTGACACATTCCTGTACAAATCTAAGGCAAAATTATAATTTTGACTATAAATGAACAAAAAAGGGTTATTCTTCTATCACATTATGTACATTGTGTCTGTGATATATCCTTTGGTAGTGAGAATGTTAATTC